>VZSZ01007126.1:254113-301502 GCA_013398815.1 Ibidorhyncha struthersii
TGTCCTGTGCAACCTGTTGTAGGTGACCCTGCTCTGGCGGGGGGGTTGGACTAGATGATCTCCAGAGGTCCCTTCCAACCCTGACGATTCTGTGATTCTGGGATTCTGTGACTAGTAAAACACCCTAATGTTTAGAATATATTGCCTTATGTCGGTTTGTCAAAATGAGGATTACAGAATGCTCCTTGAAGATCAAATGAAACAACAGGAAATGAGCTCAGCTGTTATAATTTATTCATTATAATGCTGTTGATTATACGTGGTTTCAAACAAACATATGTTTAGAATTCTGTCATAGGAATCAATTCAAAATTCTAGGGACTAGAAGGTATTTTATATACAATAAGCCTTGGGATCTACAGTACTGAGAAACTGCAATATCTGATTTCTACTACAATAATAAACAAGTTGCTTAATACAACAGTATTATATGGTCACAGTATATGTGATTAATTTACTCTGGCAACTGCTATACACGCTATATAATCTATTTAATATAAAACATGTATTTTAGGGATATACAATACCAATGAAATGAAAACTTGTAGTACGTATTTGTTTCTAACTTTTCATTAAAAACTGTAATAACTAATGGCAAATTATGTCAACTTTATTGTCTTTCAAAAATCACAAGTAATAAGACAGTAAAAGTAATTCTTAAAAGTATGTTGATAATCTCATATGTTCACTTGGTATTCTTCATATATATAAAAGATAATTTTAGGCAGATGTTTTTATTATCATCTTTATTCATGTTTAAGTAAGGACTTTTTCAGGACGCTTGCAAATTTGCAGTATGTAACTTATCATCAACTTGCAAAATCTTCTACAGAAGTGCCTCTTTTTGCTAAAAGTATATTCAACATTTCCAAGTTTTAATGCATAGCAAAAACTACTGAGTTCTAAAAAAAATCTCCGTTTATTGCACTTATCTATCCATCATCATCATCATCGTTGTCATCACACGTCGTCTGGTAACACTTTCACTTCAAGAGGAATTTTAAATTTCTCATCTTTAAAGTTCAGAATCCACCAATCTTATAATGTTCTCATGCTTATAATGCACTTCAGTAATTGTGCTGTATAGCAAATATTTCTGTGTGCAATTTTTAAATAGTTATACTGAATAATGCTGAATAATGTCAAAAATCAGAGGCTCTATTTAAAATGCCAACATGTTCTTTCCATTAATATCACAGGAATGACACTGGCATTATTATCAATGCATAACAAATGAAACCCAAGGAGTAACAGCAAGGCACATTGCCCTGTGTACAGCTGTGTTATCATAAGTATAAAATTTCATGCACTACGTTGTAAGACATATATTTTGAAATATAAGAAAAGATGATCTTTTAAATATGATAAACAGGAGCTAAAGGTAACATTATGTCAGTGTCTCTCCGTTGCACAATCAAAGCTTTTAACAAAAAACACTAAGCTGGACTCTGAAGTAATTTTTAAAGGCTTTAAAAACTGTTTTCTGACCATTTGTATCCAACATCCACAGGAATGCTCTGTCATGTGACCAAGCTGCTTCTGTGTTCCGCTCACTCTCATGCATCACCTTCTGCCAAGCTTTGTCAATTTATGATTGCAAGTTCATCAAAACAGCTCAACATCTTTATTGCCATAGCCCTGTCATAAGAAAGACAAGGTATATAGTGCTATATTTTAGTTTTTGATGAGCATTGCTCACACAGCATCAAGGCCTTTTCTGTTTTTCATGTCGCCCCACCACTTAGTAGGCTGAAATTTGGAAGGGGACACAGCCAGGACAGCTTGTTGTGAAAGTACATTTTAGGATCCTGCCGACTACACCAGTTTGTTGCAAATTTGATTTTAGGATCCTGCTGACTACATCAATTTGTTGTGAAATGAGCGATTATGGATCCTACACACCTTTGAGGAAGAAGCAATTTAAGATTTATTAACACTGTTATGGTAAATCACAAGATTAAGTTGTATGATTTTAACAATACTTAATCAGCCAATTATCACAGTGATTTAATAAAATTTGCTATAATCAACACAGCGACTTAGTTAAAGATTCAAAAATAGCAAAGTTCACATGAGACTTATGACAAAGTTTCTTAAATCAAATTGCACACACACAAACACGCACACAAACATAGATATAGAGGTTAACCTATGATCAAAATTTTTCTTTCTCTTTGCAAATTGCAGTAAATTATTCGTACTAAATGATCTTTGAAACCTCAAGAAATCCAACAGTAGTGAATTACTGTTATCTGTCACTAGTGTTTGTCAGCAGACAATCTTTGAACCCTTCTTATTTGTCAGCATCTGTCAGCGGACCATCTTTGAAATCCTTGCAAAATCTACCCTGAGAGATGTCCAGCTGAGGGAGAGATACTGGGTCACAGCCTGCTGCAATCCTGGAGAGCTCAAAGGGTCTCACTTGAGATCGCTGTTTATAGGATCACGAGATGATTGACTTTGGTCAGTGTTTTTCCATTTTGGCCACAATTCTTGTCAGGTAATTCTGGCACCTTCCAGACTGGGCTATGATCCAGGCAGCAGGAGCTTCAGGTATGGTTAGGGAGTACCCAACTCACTGTACTTGTAACCAGGACAAGACAGTATCAGATTGTCCCAACTCATTGCACTTGTAGCCAAGAAAAGAAAGTTCCAGATTGTCTCAGCTCACTGCGCACGTAACCAAGACAAGAACACAATGTTGGCTGGTCCTGACACTGCAACATGGCCCAGGGAAGGCTGCACCACCACACAACTGACCAAAGGGATATCCTATGCCATGGGGTATGCGCTCAGCAATAAAAGTTAGGTAAAGAAGGCCGGGGGGGGGTGTGGGGGGGGGGTTTGCACAAACATTTGGAGTTACAGCATCTCTCTTCCCAAGTTAAACATGACGAAGCCCTGCTTTTTAGGAAAGGGGCTAAACATCTGCCTGCTGATGGGAAGTAGTGAATTATTTCCTTATTTTGCTTTCCTTGCACATGCAGTTTTTGCTTTACCTATTAAACTGTCTTTATCTCAAACCACGAGTTTTCTCACTTTTACACTTTTGATTCTCATCTCATCCCACCCAGGGAAGAGTGAGCAAGCAGCTGTGTGCTACCAGGCTAAGCAGTTGCCTACCAGGCTTAACCCACGGCTCCCATAAAAGAAAAAATTGAATAAAGTATCTCTCACCTGTTACATTAGAACATCTGGACAAGCAACAGCTCTTCTCCAGCCAAGCAAATCTTTGTTTCTATGGCTGGTCAGGAAAAGCTAAATTGTCTTGGCTGTCAGTAAAGAGAAACAAACTTGATACAAAAGTTGGTTACTAATACAGTGTCTTCAGAAGAGTTTAAAATAGACTCCAAATGACAAACGAAGGGTTCATCAGGGGGAATTTGGTTATCAAGCTTTTTTTTTTACTTCCTGTGATCAGATGACTTCTCAGTCAGGTTGGGAGACATCCCACTGAACATAGGAAGGAACAGTACATCAAAGATGGTGGCATATCAGGGACAAAAGCAATGGGCTGTCTTAATTATTCCAGATTCCAGGACAGAACATTTACTGTGTAACATGAAATGTCTACATTGAAAGAATATGTTTCAATGTCCTCCTGTAACGGTAACAAATCAAGAAAAAAATTTATTCAAATGTAATACCTGATGTAGTATTTATTCTTAAAATTAATTTATCTGCACAAAAATGATGGAGATAGTCTTTGAATACAAAAACTTACCTGTTGTAGTAAGTTTTATTTCTCAGCTAAGAATGAAACGCAAGATAGAACTCCTTAATAATTTACAGTCTATCCATTGTATTCAATTTTTATTATTCAATGTTATTCTTATCTTTATCTGATTTAAGTATTTGTATTTTATTTGAGAAGTCTGATGGTGTTGCACTCCACTGTGCAGTCATAAAAATTCCTTCTTTGATAAAATGACATTTGAAGATATGTGTCAGAAGCACACGTTTGTTTAGATTGATTTCTTTTTTTAATGTATGAGTGAGCATAAGAGATCAAAAGCTTCATGGATCTAATTTGATGCTCCAAATAACTACCACAAAATTACTGCAGAAAAAGACACTACACTGATAAAACAAGTATTTTCATCAGTAATCTCATTCTTGATAACTGAAATGGAGATTCGTACCTGGCAAATTAGCAGTAACCGCAATAAGTGCTTTTTTCATAATTCATACAATGCATGAATGAAAAAAAATAATAAACAAATACATAAACCCTGAAACAATCCTATTATTTTCTCTGTAGCGTCCTTCAGTGGCATTCACTATAAAATATGCATGCATTTAACTCACCTTACATTGTTTAAAATAATCTCACTTAATATAAAAGATGATCAAGCTAATTTCTAATGTCTTTTTTTCAGGTTTTCTCTCTTTTTCCAGTAAAGATATTTAAAAAAAAAAAAAAAAACACCACAAAACAACACACACACAAAAAAAAACCCAACCCAAAACCAACAAACCAACCCATAAAAACCCGAACAACCACACAAAACCTCTAAACCCCTCCAGAAAACAACCTCCTTAGGCAACGATACGCTCTCACCTGTTCTCATTTCCTCCTTTTATAACAGTTATAACATTCAGAAAGACATAATAGAGTAAACTCTCAAAGAATAATTTTTTAAATAATAGGACTTAGGATTGGGTTTTTTTTTCTGAAAAATTCCTACTAACAACTCAATTCAAACAGGAAAAAGATAAGCTTAAAATTATACATCTCTTAAATGAACAAACAGGATTAAAAAGCAAACAATTTTTTTAAAACTTGAGTCATGGCTAACAGCTGAAAAATGTTTGGACTCTCCTTTTAAGTAGCAATCCTTCCTAGATGGTAATATACGCCTTTGCTCAATATCTAGCACTCAAGTCCTTCTAGAGTGCCATCAGCTTCTCCTTTTGCTTTTTCATCTGGCATTCAAATTACTGCCATTGTTAGAACTTGTTTCAAAATTAACTTTTGTCAGTCATCCCCAGTTTGTAGAAATACAGAGGTGAATATCTTCTTGTCAATATGCTCAAATAAATCCTTTAATAATTGGAAAAAAAGCAGGCACATGTAAGTGTTTATTGCACCCTATTAGCTTATTTTCTTGCAAGATGGGGAAAAAAGAGTATTCATTATTCCACGTTCCCTTGGTGAACGTCTGAGCTTTCCTTTTTGTGACAAAATTTACTTCTGTGCATAGAGCCAACTCTCTGTGACAACAGGATTTTCACTTCACTAACAAGTCCAAAATAGTTTTTTAATTACAAAAGAAGCTTTCCGCACGTGGGTAAATCTCACCTTGAACAAATGCCATTGTTCTACTGCATTTCAGTTTTCTTTTACTGAGTGAAACAGAACCAACTATGTAAACACCATGATTTTCTGAAACTCATAATTTTCTACTATTAATACGATGATATGCCTTTCTCCTGAATCTTCCTGAACTGTCTTTACAGGGTTAAGTGTCAGTACAAAAAGCTTCACAATAACACCATTTTTTTACTGTGAATATATGCTGCTAAAGACTAAACAATGACAAAATCAGGTGCAGTAGTTTAGAAGAAACCTTAATCCAAGTATGGAATTTCAATTAAAATGTTGCAAAATGAAAGACACAAGTGACCACATAGGCAAATTCTGGATGAGTGGTAAAGTGGAGGGAGAGGCAGACTGAAAAAGTCAGAAACACCAGGGCTACTGTATGTCTCAAAAATTTATAGCAAGATCCCATGACAGCCATTATTAAATGCTGCTGAAAGGTCAAGTAGTACTAAAATAGTGTAAGGGCCATAATCGGTAATTAGGAAGAAGCCATCAATATCTTTTGCCTGAAGACTTTTCAGAATCCAATGAGACCAAATGAAATCAGGCAAGAATGGATCATACAAAATGGCTTAATGGTTATTAGTAAATAAATTCTATAAGGAATAAGTATTTGCTTTATCTCTCCCTTCCCTCTTAATGTGTTATGATTCTATTGTATAATGCAACAATATCAATCAACAAAATTATTTAAAACATTTTAAATTGTTGCCTTTTTTTTGTTGGTTGGTTGTTTTTTTCAGTCAGTTTTATCTACAGGATAAGATTTGAAAGATATATTTTCTGTATGTATTCTGAATAATCAGGATTTGGTTAAACAGAGTAGTACTATTTATGTTAAGTACAATAAATACTAGAATGTCAGCATTTCAGTGAGTCAAAAATAGCTGTAATCCTTTCTAGGCAAACTCACCATCATACTATTAACTGTATGTTATATTATTTTACATATGAGTTTTCTATATCATTAGAACTCTCAGTATGCAATTAGACGTTAATATGTGGCTGGGAAAGGAGATATAATTTTTGACAGTTCTTCAGGAATAAGACAGAAACCCAAATTTCATTTCCAAAGTTATTTGGGAATATTCTGTTGTAGGTAAATATGCTGACTCTTTATGGAGCCAGTTAGTGGTAGGGAGATGCTTGAACACCTCAAAGGTTCTTGGATGTACAGATGAAGATTATTTTTGAAAGAGGACTTGATAGAACAAGATGTATGTATGATTTCTTAAATAAAAAGTTATTCTTGCTGAGTACCTGTAGATCAGTACTGAAACACTGTCAAATTGCTCCATTTGCTCATCACCAACTTCACAGTCCTTTGTTCTCATTTCTACATGTCTCTGTCTTAAAAACTATACAGAAGCAGCTGAAATTCCTGGCAACATAAAATGACGGACTGTAGCTTGCAAAGGTCAATATATGTTGGCTCCTGAACACAGACCCTATGTTCCAAACATATGCTCATTTTCTAACTTCATGTGTTCTTATGAGAACTGTTACACATACCTATAGGTAATCCACCAAGACACCAAAGTCATCCAGAAAGCATTTTTTTAAAACCATATTGCAGATTACATCTTGCTGCCATTATGACGTTACTTCATGTCCACTGTATTCTGATTGCAGCCATGGTCTTGTTAAGATAAAAAAAATATACTTTATTGAG
Source organism: Ibidorhyncha struthersii (assembly GCA_013398815.1). Taxonomy (NCBI): domain Eukaryota; kingdom Metazoa; phylum Chordata; class Aves; order Charadriiformes; family Charadriidae; genus Ibidorhyncha; species Ibidorhyncha struthersii. The sequence goes on from VZSZ01007126.1 coordinate 261,112, forward strand.
GGACACACTGAAAATACTTCAGTGTAATAATGACTTTATCTCATGACATCAATAAAAAGATAAGTCAAGTTAATAGCAGTTTTCAGAAGCTATACAGTGACTCATCTACCAAAATATCTTCCCATATGCTTTTTCCTTGTATAATTCCAGTATAATATCTGACTATGTCAGAGATTATGAGAAGTTTTTTTTGGTTTATGACAGGATTTTAATAATGAACATTTTAAATACAAGTTCACACATAAAACACATTTATTATAATACTTTTGGGGAAGAACTTGTCAAATTCATGGTGGGCATTGCAGTTTGGGAACAATGCTGCAACATGTTGAAAAGGAGAAGTTTATTGGTTTTATGACAAAGTAATTAAAGAGAGTTTCTGCAGGTCTCAATTAGGTCAATGAAAGAGACTATGAACTTTTATATTGAGAAAATCATGCTGCTAGAAATTTATTAAATCAAAAATATCACAAAATCTTCACAAGCAGTTAATTTTTTTTAAACACATTTATAAATTAATTTTTATATTTCCCCTTGTGCTTTATTATGAACTAAAATTAAAGAAACCCACAAAACTATTTTGTTGGTCAGTTACATAACCTGGTATTTTGTATGCTGGCTGAGTGAATTACGCACACACATAAAATATATTTATAACTCTAATTAATATTGTATAAAGTTTTTTATAGCTTCTGGGATCACTGTTCAAACTTCACTTTGGATTTTGTTTTGAATATCATAAATTTTACTTTTAACTTTAAATGAAAGGCAAATTATCTTTTTTTCAGAAAGCAAACATGAAGGCCAAAATGTAGTGAAATTAAATATTCAAGGGGAAAGTATCCGAAGTAAGATATATTTTTAAGCAGGGGTAAAGCTTTTTATTTTTCAGTTCCAGCCCTATAAAAATATTTCAAAAATTTTACCACTGCATTCAGTGTTGTCTGGAGCAAGCATTCATGTCTGGATTCGGTAAGCTACTTGAAGGATTTTAATTTAATGGTGTTCCTACTGTACTTGAAATTAGAAACAATCCTAAATATTTTGCTGAGCTTTTACCAAGGTAACTTAGATTGCTCCAACTGAGAAAACGCATTAATAGTCGAAACAGAAGCCCAATATGTAGCAATATGATACTGTCTTGGCTGCACGTTCTGGCAACTACAAATCAAGGGCAAGACAAAGGGTATTTTTTAAATAGCATATTTCCAGTGTTCTCAGATTCATCTTCTACTATCTTATTTTATTTTAACAGTAACAGTTACTAAGTAGCATCTACAACAGCTTATTTCTCTACTTCTTTTCTTATAACTGGCATTATTATTATTATTATTACTACTACTACTACCCTGCCTTTTCATTTTCCTACGAACACTTCATTCTCCTAAGAAAATCAAGCACATTTTGAATCTTGTGGGTGAGCCTGAAACAAAATAAATTGTCTGAATACTTCATTTTGTTCATACAGCAGTCACAATTTAATTCAGACTTCAGTTGGTTCAACTTTCTTTATAACTGACACGGTTGATACCTGCTATAATGAACACATTTGATCAATAAAAAAACAGGAATACTTGCTTACCAATAAAGTGTGTCTTGGTGGAATACCTTTTCACTGCTGATTTCAATCCTGAACCTAAGGGATACTTTGAATTGGGGAGCCTGGAAACTACAATTCATGGCATCACTGAATATTAAAATTATTATCTTGGCAAAGATAGTGACTTCATTACATATGTCAGTTTCCTCCTACCTCATTTCTCAGTGTCCCAAATGTGATATTCCTCTCTCTTTTGTTTCATGGACAGTGACATTATCTCCTCGTACCTTATTAACATGTTCCTCGTTCCCCAAGTACAACACCCTTTCTCCCCAGCAGTTTAAACGATGGTCATAACTAGGTAAATCTCAGACTTATTCTTCTATTCTAAGTCTGAAATTAGCTGATTCTGTTTCACATCTGAAGAAGGGATTAAATGCTCCAAATCTCATTTTTAAAATCTATATTATTTAATCTATCTGTTTAAAAAAAATATGCACACAAACCATGCCTTAGGGACATACTTAGCTCATGACATCAATGCTAGTACTACTTTTTCCTCTTAGCAACAGAGGTGTTTCATGGTGACTCCTGCATACAAGATAGGTGCCTGAATAATTGGACTGTCTAAGGATAAGATGACAAATGTTATTATAATTTTGCATTATGTCATTGTTTTAGAAATTATATAAGATGGCAGATTTATGTTGAAAAATCATCGCATTATCTCAGGTGTTTAGCAGATGTATGTTTGAAGTATTTGCTACTATAAAGCAAAGAAGGGATCTGTAAGTGGTAATGAGGAATTTGAGGCAATTTTTTTTATAAGTAAACACATTATTTGTGTTCCTGTAGAAAAGGGTAAGAGATGCCCCACGTGATGACGCAAATTGTGACCTCCTAGAAATGAAACAGGTTCTGTCAGTGACCATCTGAGCTAATGTTCAATATAAACAGTGCTAAAAAATCAAGACCAAATCCTTGGGTTTATGTTATCTTTTAAAAGCCATCAGTTGCTGAGATACTTCTGACACAACTCAACCAAAGTCCCTAATTGTTGTCTGTTAGCATTTAGTATTATGGAATCATCTGTAGTTGGTCATTTACAGCCTCAAATTTTTTCCTGATGAAGGCAGAGTTAAAAAATTAAGTCATGATTTAAGAAAGGTGCTTTGATTTAAAATAGAATGTGTGATGAAGAAAGATTTGTTTCCTTTTATGAGAGCAAGTACTATCTGAATGATATCTGAGGATGACCTTCCAAAACGTGCAGCTGTTATCTATCTGAAACATGTATCAAATTAAATGTGTTCTCTTTTCCTGTCTGTAAAAAATGTATTATGAAGCATTACATCATTGATATGTAATGAAAAAAGAAAACTGTGCCGTCACTGAACATCTGGATCTTCACTGATGATGGAGTGCAGCTGTTGCCTTTTATGTGAACTGTGATACACAACTACACAAAGGCATTTACTTCAAAATCCTTTACTTATGAAATAATGTGTAACAGGAATGTGCATTTCTACTTCATCCTACTCATGGTGTTCATAAGGCTATCAAACACATACAAAGATATACATACAATATTTCGGAGGTAATATTGCAAAGTATGAAGTCTCATCCCTTTCGAGATTCCCTGAGAACGGCTTATCTTAAATTATTGTGAATGACTAAGAAATTCAGTCACAGAATCTTACAAATCTGGAGCTGACTTCAATACTGATAAGTAATTGGCATTAAATGGGTCAAATACTTAGGGTACATTATTTGCCTCATTATTAATGCTTTTTACTGTTCTTTAGAGCACTGTTTATTTGACTCTGTCCTTGTCTAATTTTCTTTTCCTGTGACAGAACAGGTCAAAATCTGAAGTGGAAATTTTTGTCTATATTTTGTATTGCCTCTCTCTTATGCATAGCATTTAAATTAAAATTGAAGAAAAAATAAAATATCTGTAGACAGAAAGATTTCCTTAGTAAAGCTCACCTTTTTATTCAATACAGTCATCCTCCTAAATGCCAGTTGTGCATAATTTTTATAATGCCTCTGAATACCACACAGGTATTCACATTCTAGTCTCACAGAACATGGCCTTATCTAAATAGTTTTCTCTTTCTGTTTTGAGCATATCTTTATCAAGCTTCCAGGGAGTTTATTAATGTCTACAGTTTACCCCGCCATATAGTCTTGGCCTTTAGATGACAAATCAATGAAATTCAATAGAGCTTCTTCAGACCCCCATCTACACAGTACCTGTTACTTTTCTAAGTAATCTGTATAAAGATGTATTCTTTAAATGAAATATCAAACACTTCCACACATATCCGATTTTTTTTAAAAGGAACAGTAAAAAGTGCAAGAGCATGTTCTAATTTCTTGACACAGATAGTTTACATTTCTTGATTAAAAAGCTGAATTGCTATGTACGTTTCCTCATTTAGAAAAGCATAGATTGGTCCCCCAAACAAGCTGTTACCTCTTGTGGACAGAGCAGTCCAGACAGGCATAGGGTCCTATGACCAGGCAGAGCAGAACTGCACTAGGTCATCTCCCCTCCACTACCGTCATCACTAATACTTCCTGTGAATTCTTCTCACGTGATTACAGGCACAATATGAGTAGCACAGTTATACTAACTCTCTGTCCAGCCAACTGAGAAAACTAGTGTTATGTTTTGAGAAACTCACAAAAATTTATTGTCGTTTAGAAAATTATTCCATCACTTGATGACCTATCCCAACCTGGGAATTATGTCAGGGGGAAGTTCTGCACTCCCAGCAGTGGACAACAAATATCAGACACTGCGAACACTGTGGCTTCGGGAGGAAGGGAAGGCCTCAGGGGTCCAGCACTGGGGCATGAAGTTCTCTGGGTCACCGCCATCAAGTAAGAGAGAACTTCGCAGCAAACTTTCTAATTTATAGTGAATATGATGTTGATGGTATGAAATAATCCCATTGGCCAGTTCGGGTCAAGTGCTCACGTCTCGCTCCTCCTCATCCCTGCACCCAGCAAGCTCAAAAACACTGAGACCTTGAAACCCACACACCATAGCTGGCTATAAAGTAAATATTTTCACAAATTCAGACACTAGAGTCTTCTAAAAGTACAGTTTTCCCAAGCATTAGAAGCAAAATTCGTCCTGTGTCACTGAAACCAGGACAGTTAGCAAATTACAGGAGATCATTCAGTCCTTCAATGGCATAAATTGCTCTTTGTTCAGATCTTTTGAGGGTTATCTTTTGAGTTTAGTTGGATCCTTAATGGTAAGTGGGATGAAACTGGTCGTGATGTTTCAAGGCATAGCTGGACTGACATTTCAACAAGGACATTTCTACAGCTCTTGTAATGATTCAACCCTTTTTGCTCCATTACTGGTTTGAAGTGTCTGGAATAGATTACAGAATTTCAGTATACACATCCAAATACCAACAGTAAAGGTACTTAATAGAATAAGATTTTAAAAATAGATTACTTCCAAATAATCTTCTGGTTTATTGTCATTATTATAAATCAAAATATGTTTTTTCCAATTATTTTTCTCCACAATATGGCATCAGTCTTTCAAACCTGTAACCAGGATAACAAAAAGAAAGATGTCCTCCACAGATATATTAACCAATTCATGCATTTTCTGTTAAAACTTGGTTCAACAGTAATAAGAAAAGATCAAGTTTATATTCTATAAAGGGATGACCTGGAAGGTGACTGTGCCATAAAATGAATAGCCTCATTTTTCACTATCTTGAATTTTGTACAGATTTTTGCCCATATAAAATACTTAAAATACTACTAATTTAGATCTTGACAATTCTACAATAACTTCCTGCCCTTCTTCTGTGAAATTGCATAGCCTTGTTTGAAAGCCCTGCTGGAGTCACTGGGACACTGTCTTTGATCCCTCTGCTCCATCCCCACCCCCCATTTTCTGAGTAATTCTTCATGAGCATAACTGTAAATAGACTTTTCTCGATCTCTGTGAGAAAGTGCCATGGCTGTGCATTAATCCTCATACCGTAACATATTAGTACAAAGCCAACACATTAGCAAAAATAAATGGATATGGTTACACTGACGGCAAATTATTTTCCAAATTCAGTCAGTATTTCAACATTGTGTTTGCTCTAATAAAAATTAAAATGCAGAATTAAATGTGAAGGTACTTAAATTTCATTATAATTTTGGCTTATTTAGCATCTGGTAAACAAAATACAAAGATAACACTAAAAGGGATTCTTTCTTAATGAGTTGCACAGACCAGGAACTTCCTTGGCTTTCTATCCCTTCTCAAAGACAAAATTTTGTGTCTGTGGTAATGTTTAATGATATTCTGCGGTCATTTATAATATAAGGAATCTGAGAGGTGAACTTTCTTCATGATTAATATTATTGCAGCTAGATTGCCATGATTATTGTTGCATGCTCTCTTGGATAGATAGTATGCAGAGACATTTTTTAGTCATAGCTTTGCATTTTGTATTTTGAGTATATCCAGTTTAATTTTACACACCTGTGGGATTCCTTGATTTTAATGAGATTGCTGAAGTAATAAATGAAAATTCTAGTGTTCACAAAATACAAGTTTGCTGTAGACCATTCCCAAAGCTGATAAACAAGGAACTTTCTTAAATCAAATTTGGACATACTAACAACAGCAGTGACACTTCCTGGAATTCTTTTGGCATTTTTGTGATATGGGTCATGATAATCTCTCATTATGCCAGGATGCCAACATTTTAATCTCTGAGACAAAGGAAAACAATTGTAGTGTGTGTGATATTTCATATGAACCACCAGAGCACCAAACCTTTTATCACCCCTTTGACTTAACATTTATGGGAAAACACATTAAGTTTTCTATAAGTAGATACAGTATATTTTATAATTACATTAAAATTAAATGAAGGGAAGTTTGAAACTGAAGCCAAGAATCCAGTCTCATTGTTTTCACTGTGCTCCAGGACAGTGGCAGAGATGACAGAATCACAGAATCATAGAATTGTATAATAGTTTGGGTTGGAAGGGACCTTCAAAGGTCATCTAGTCCAACTTTCCTGCAATGAGCTGGGACCTCTTCAACCAGATCAGGTTGCTCAGAGCCCCGTCCAACCTGACCTTCAATGTTTCCAGGGATGGGGCATCTACCACCTCTCAGGGCAACCTGTTCCAGTGCCTCACCACCCCCACTGTAAAAAATTTCTTCCTTATATCTAGTCCAAAAACTGCCCTCTTTCAGTTTAAAGCATTACCCCTCAGCCTATAACAACAGGCCCTGCTAAAATGGGTGTACTGGTAAATGCTGCACAAGATCCAATGGGATAAACAGCACTGGTATTAAACTTGCAACATATGTAGGCATCATATCTGTGAACATTTGATAGTGTTTTTTTAAAAGTTTAGATATTTGCAAAATTAATGAAGAACACTTAAAAATTAAGCCAAATACACATTATTTTTGTCAGATGATGACACCTCCACCTTTATTGAATGAAATGCATCTTTTTACATCTGCTTCTTAAAGTTCAGAAACTTTCAGAATACCAGCTGCATGCTGGCAGATTGTAGAGATGAGCCCAGTTCCACTATTATTAAGGTTACCAACAATGAAGAACTGTGTGCAAACTAACTCCTGGAGAGAGTAACAATAAACACACTCTTCTAAAAACATCCATACCTATGCATCATCCCACTTTCTTTCTTTACTATGCTTAGGATTACAAGTCGCATCTGTCCTAAGATTGACATGAAATGATTCAATTGTGATTGTAAAATATTGTATTTGTGCACACTTCACAACACTTTGCTTGAATGTATCCTAAATGCTGCCTTCAGCTTTTAATTACCTAACTTTAAATAGGTGTGACAAAGTTTGCAGCTAGTATACTGAAATATGTTTGAAAAATATCAAAATTTTCAGATAACTAAATATTTTAGACAACTTCAAAACCACATCTAAGGGAATTCATTAACTAAATTAAAGGTCAAATCGTAGCCTCAATTAGTGTGGCTGGAATTCCCTCCTGCAAATCTACTGCCAGTTCTGTGAGAAGGTTGCTGGCAAGAAACCTCTCATCATAAAGATAAGATTATGGGGGTATGAGACCTACAAGTGCTCAGATATGATCTTGAGCACATGCACATTCAGATTTCAAAGACGTCAGATGTTTGTGACAGCTGATTGGTTGACATTGGTATAATAATCAATAAACTATATCTATCACAATCCATGCCTTTTTTTCTGCTTTTTTTAGGGGCATGATTGTGTGAATTTACGATTGCATGATCTTTTGCCCTTTTTTTGTGTGCTGCTAATGGGCTTTTCACAGGAAAAAAGTGAGTTGGGCTTGCAAAGAACAGTTTGGAATTCAGACTTTTGTAACACCTGATGTTTGCATGATGGGAGAGGGTGTCAGAGTCCAATACTCTCTGGTCACATTCTTTTAGATATTTCATGCATGAAGAGTAGAATGTTTACTATTAAATTTACTTATCTGAAGACAGTTCATATTACACAGAATTTTTGATTTAGCAGAGTGATTCAAAATATACTGAAAACACAATATAAGTGTAAGTTACACTTAGCAAAATACAGCAATTACAATACGCAGTTCGATCACAATACCTATGTGATTGCCATTACCAGTCTCTATAATATGCTCGCTGTCACGACACTGGGTGTAGTCCCCTGTGGCCAGGAAGAAATACGTGGGTTGAAGTCAGCTCAAGCCCATTGCTTTCTTTGAAATTCTTCTGCTAGTTGTCTAGCTTTTATACCCTGTGTTGTGCTGAACCACAAATTCACTTCCCCATGCTGGTGTGACTACCTTGGGGAGACATTCAAGCCCTTTTATTGAACTCAGGGACAAATATTTACACCACCAGTTCATCCGCTCAACTGTTGATATCTGTTTAAAATGAAGGCCACACTCCCGTCCCCTCTGTGGTGAGATAAAGTCAGCTTCTTTGGAACAGCTGTGGGCAGGTATCCCGCATTATTCCCCAAGCTTCCCTGGCATGTCGTCATTTTCCCTCTCCTCTGAGTTTTCCTCAATTTGAGAGGCTTATTCAGCGAGTCACATTCCACACCTATGGGTTTATTCAGTCACAGTGAGGGGGGGCAGTCGTGTTTATGTATGCACCTACCAAAAAATTAAATCAACTATCATATTTTAAACCAAAGGTTTTGGGAATCATTAAGTTATAGCTCAAAATAACGTGCTGTAAATAAGATCTCATTTATCAGTATCTATGAGGATTAATAAATATAAAATACACAAACCATGTTAAAGTATTTTGGAAGACTAAATTAATCCAATGGCCTCCTAAAAAATTCTTCATTGAAGTATTAATAAAGAAAACGAGGCAAAACCATTGCAAAATGTAAGTTGAGAAACACTTAATTTCAATCAAGTGAGTGTACTGATGAAGCTGAAAACAGTCAGTTCTACATGTAATAGAAATAATGACTTGAATTTGTGAGAAAACACATATTGCCTTTGAATTCTGCTATACCGCACATTGTAAAGGAAACAATACTGTGCAGGGTGAGGTAGTAAGGTTTTTCTCAGTATGTTCAAGGTATGACTTCGTATGGTTTGGGGAAATTATTAGAGAAATAAGTCCATCTCCTCCTGTAATGTGAAAATACACATAGATACAAGATCATGTGAGCATTTAAGCCGATCTTTTTGATTTTCAACAATGTTCAAGAATTCTTCAAAATTATAGCAGGAAATAAGGATGAGATAATGTTTTCTTTGTCTATGAAAAGTCTTCAAGCTTTTGAGCAAATATTATACTTGGCTGGTACTTAATAATTTTTCCAGTTCCTCAAGGAATGCAGCAGTGATTAATTCCAATTATTTGAAAAGTTTAATTAATTTTTTACTTAATGAATGCTTTAAGAATGGATAGATTGCCTTTCTTACACTTGGTTGCACTTTAGAACACTAAATCTTTATCATTCCTCAAAATAAAACAAAATCTCTTCAGAACAAAGTTTGTCTAAAGAGCTGTTCATTTTTCTAATCTTTTTGACTCATCATCCCTGAAAGTAGAGGACATCATGATTTGCCACTCCCTCTAGTTTCTTCAAACTACACCTATAAAATCATTAAGCGGATGAAAGGCTTTTCCCTTCCTCTGAAGAGAATAAAATTCACTGTCTTGGTTTACAAAAAATCTTTAGATTAATGTTTTCTACAACAATCTGAATTTCACTAGGCTAACAACATACAAGGAAAAAGCCATTTCTAAAAATACTACAAAAATGAACTCCTCATTGCCTAAAATTCTGTAGAAAACATGATGGAGGTCTAAATCCTACACTGCCAAAAATAAATGACCTAGTGACGGAGCAATGACTCCTCCAGCTGCAGCTAAGTAACTGATTAGCAACAGCTGGGATAAAAGTAAGTGAATATTAAGTGTCTGTTCCTAGAGATGTTGACGTTTATTTTATGGAAAATTCTTTGTATGAGGTTGCTAAGACTCTATGTCCTGGTTTTACCCAAAAATTTATTCAGGAGTAGACCAAAAAGACTGGGAAATGGATGAGGGGAAACCTTTCTGTTTTCTGCTAAGACAGGGCTGATCAGACTTGATGGTAAGACTTTTAGATTGCTATATACAAGAACTAAGGTGTCTTGGTGTAGTCCTGGAAATAATGATGCTTTTTACACTTTAAAAAGGATGAGGTAGTAAACATCCTAAAAGGGTACAGTCAAAGTGGGGTATTAACTGAAGTGCTTACAAATGGATCTAGGAAATTTCTGTGAAATGATAGAGGCTGGTCAATGACTATAAGAGCAAGATGTGGCTTTACAGAAGCATAAAGAAAGCAACAACAAAAAGTACAGATAGATGTTGGTGATCCCACTATTCCAAAAGTAGCAGTGCTTCTCAGTAAATTACTGGCTTTAAAGATCAGCAGCAAGAGGAAAAAGCAAAATCTCCAACTACTGGTAGTGGCAGTTCAACACTGGTATATGGGGACCTTACTCCAAGGCACAGCGTTGGCCTGACTTGAAGCTCATATACAGGCAGGGGAGATATGGACTGTTAACAAAAGAGACCACAGTTCTGGAAGGGAAATTAGTAAATCAGTGATTAGCTGGATCATCCATTCCATTCTCTTTCCTGAAAATAAGAGAATGAAACTCCTTAGTTGCAGAAAAAGAGATTAATTGTTCTGGTCCTAGGGAGAAGTACCAAAAAGACAGGTTTTTCTCACAGACTTTTTGAGAATTGTAAAGCTCTTACAGATTAAGTTAATTTTGGTTGAGTAACTATATTTGAGTTTCAGATATCTTTAAATTAATATTGGGAATTCTGTGCAGCGTTTCCTGACTAGGAATGAATCCTACTTGACCCAATGTTCATTTGTAGAATAGAGAACCTTCAACTGAGTGGGGAGATGAGGCATAAATTCCTTCTCTCCCCCTAAGATATCAGGAAAAAAAGACTTTCTTTGCTCCCTTGCTTCAGATAAATTGCTGTAGATGCTGTAAATGAAAATATGTGCGTTTTGCTCATTCTTGTCTTCATGATAAAGGTGGAAAAGGGTTTGTGCCTCACCTATTGAACTTTCAGAACAATTACATAAACCTCTATGGGACACACTTCTTATTCCTTTCTAAACTACTTGAAAGATGTGTAATAAGTTTTAGATTCAAATAAAGTCCATTGATTTTAGTCTTTAACCTACAGAATGTAACTTCAATAGTCATTTATTTCTACGATACTGGTAGAAAGAAGAGAAATACACATTATATAATAGATGCTAGCAAAAGACCTTATGTTTTGTAGTTACTTAAAGTTTACCCTTTGTAACTTGGAAGGGTAAAAAAGGCAAATCGTTATGGGACAGTAAAAATATACTCTGAAAATATTAGTCACAAAGTGCCCTATAAAAGCATTCATTCAAGAAGATGAGAAACAACCTGTCATCATTAAAATGCCACAAAATTTGCAGAGGCCAGTATTTCTTTGTGTTAGAGGCTATGAACGTAACGATTATGCAGTTATAATGCTGGGATAGCTGCATAAAATATTTTTATCTCACATGACTGTTCTCAGTCTCTCTGTGCTGATTTCAACTTGCCTTCCAAGAGAGCAGTCATTCTCAGTCATTTTGAGGGCAGCCAAGTGAACCAAAAGGTCAATCTAATTAAAAAGGGAAAGAACTTCAGCCAACAGGGAAAAGGGTCCAGTAAAATGCCAAAGGAGTTTGTATTAGAGAAATACAAAGTAAACAGTCCAAAAGAATGAAAAAAATCCCCATTGGTGTCAAAAATATGAAAACGAAAGAAGAGTATGTGACCTTTCCCTACATTACAAATAAGTGGTCTTGTCTACATAACACAGAAATATTGTTTATTTAATATAAGGAATATAACTTTCAGTTAAGTAATTTTACTACCAGTTTCTCAGAGACCCAGAAAATATTCTATTTTAATAAGGATTTTGAGGGGTGAGGAAATTAAAATTAATCTTGATTTGAAGTTGTTTTTCCCCCAAAATACATACTTAATGAGTGTGATATCAATGTGAGTCATCCATCACTCTAAAAGCCTCAAAAAAAAGACACAGTTTTAGCATACAACTCCAGTCCAGTTAAACTCACAAAGAGCAGGAGATTTAAACCTCTATGGCCTTTGTAACTTCTTTGGTCAAACATGAATTGACTAATGAAAATCAAACTTACTATGTATTCTACTGAGTCTGGTTTATAGATCGGAAAGGAGTAAGAAGTGAATTTCAAACTCTGAGGTTTCTGAAATAGTCCATAAATCATAGAGAAAGGCACACCAGAGAAACCTTACAAACTCATCAGAAAAACAATCATTAGCTGCTTCCCACTACAGAATCTTTGTCCTGCAGCATGACCCCCATCCTTCAGCCATTTTAGTTACTGACAAAACTTTTGTCTTTGGAAACTCTGCCTCCACCTTTCAGTGTGAGCTTTTCATAAAATATGAGTATATTGGAGTCCAGCTTCTGTGCTAGAAGCATGTATGTAAAGCACAAATACGTAATGCAGAGATGGTGATGAGATGACGTGACAAGTTGCTTCTCTTCAGCTGGTTAGTTGTCTTGTCCCGAAGTCATAATGCATTAACAAGTTGCCACATGGCCTAAGTGGATATTGGTGGTTAATTCTTTAACAGATGTGTTTTGCAAATTAGCTGTATCTTTCTCAAGATACAGTAGAAACCATTAGTCACAATTCAAACTTTTTTAGGTTTCTTGCTTCTGAATAATGATTGTATGAAATTATTATTAAGGGACTTCACTGGCCAATGGCTCAGTGCTTTCAAATCAAAATCTCATTAAAAAATGGAACTTGCACTCACTCGCCAAGTATGAATAAAAAGAGGCTTGTTTTGAATGAATTTCTGAATTCATTCACCTTAGAGTTTAAAAGTGACTCTTTGGCACATTTGTTTTCATACCAATAATAAATAAATTCTCTCCATGCACGTATGTGTGAAAGGGACTACCTGTAATGAGTAAGTGTAACAGTAAGAATTTTGGGCCCTGCAGTTAAGACTTCGTGAAGGATTGCATTGACAATATTCACACCTGAATCAAATTTCTTTCAAATTCTTTTCCTCTGCAAGTTAAAAGGGGACTGACAAAAATAACTGTTATTGAGAAAGGAGATAACATTTTGAATCCAGGGAAAATAAGATCTGCTGAACAAAAAAATACTGTCTCTTCTTTATTAGTGTTTGGAATAGAAGTTTTCGGACCCATTTTGCTACGTCATGGTTGAACAAACTTTGCTTTTACAGTTTTGTAAGGCTGTATTGTTATTAAAACAACTTTTGTAAATTACATTTTTAATTAGTTTTTTTTTATTTATTTTGGTAACGTTCGCCATTTTTCTTCTGTACTTTCATTGTTTAGAGATCAAATGGACCAACATTCTTAGTAATATATTTAGTATTAATACATAGTAATATTTTTAGTATAACACAATGTCTGTTATACTTACTTGAATATTCATAAATAATAATTCAGTATGTAAGAAATATTAACATTAAATGTATTTTTTATTATTTGTTCTTTGAGCAAAACATAAAAGACAAAGACCTAACTGGTTTGGGAAATTCAGTTGTCAGCGGGCTACCTGTATTTTCCATATACTGAAATTCAGGCAGCAAAGTAGTATTATTATGTTTTGTTAGTCTAAATTTTGTTCTGAGGTTTCTAGTAAATTGGAGCAATCTCTTCATTTTCTGTAATAAGAGAGGAATACTATCCAAAACTGTTGAACAGCTGTTATATTGAATCCCAGAGGTGGCTGCATTTCCATAGTAGTTGAAAGTGCTTCTTATATACCATGTGGTATGGAGTATTATTATATACTCTCTGGCTAAAAATATTAAACTCCCACTGAAAATAAAAGAATTTACACTTGCTTCCCTCAGTGACAGAATTCAGTCTACGAACAAAAGAAGCACCTCAAAAGCCGACAAGGTGAAAATCACTGTTAAAAACACAGGCAATCCCATTCTAGCTACATGACATCTGCTGTTATTCCCTCCCACTGTTTGCGCTACATACGTAATAGAAAGGAACCTCAAAGGCAGAGGTGATTCTGTTCCACTTCTGCATCTACAGCTGTGTTAAGCGTGTGTGGAAGCGCTTTTTGAAACAAAGCCTTACAGTGCGAGCTGCAGCTAAACAAAGCAGACACAGAAATTTACTTTCATGTAGATTTGAAATGCTGCACACGTAGATTCTTTTCCACAACTGCCAGCTCTCTTAGGATAAAACTCATCTCCCTGCAACATAATAAAGAATTCAGAAACTTCAGGTTTCTCCATAACAATAAGCCTACTCCTTAATGTTGCTATACTACATCAGCTATGCCTTCTTTCTGCATCAGTGGAGAGACCCTTAAATCTAATCTAAGGAGGTACGCAATCAGTTATTTTGAATTCTACAATGCATATGTGTATATATTACTGTAGGTTTCCAGCACTTCAAAGTATTTGTGCAATCTATTGCTAAAACACTTGGCAAGTTATCAAAACATGAGGTGAATACTAATGATGGTGATCTGTTTCTTTCTTGGGTGCATAGGGGTTTAACAGTGCTCTTCAGAATTTCATACAGTACCAGAAACAAACACTAATTGAGCTTTATATTCAGAAAGATTTAAAACTTAGAACATTTTATTAATCTACCACAAAAACAAAACACTATGAATAAATAATGATCAAATCTTGGGATGCTGAAACATATTGCTCAAAGCTTAATAACTAAACGCTATCAGAGTTTCCTAATGCTTATTTCAGGAGTAATGTTATTTCACAGCTTGGGTTGGAGGAAATAAATGTACATGTTTTGTGCAGAAAATGTCACAAACTGTAACTGAATTCTATTCTTGGAAGTCCCCAGTGGCTGCAGTATGAGCTTTACATTATATGATGGAAAAATCTGAATCGGATTTTAGTGGTATCCATAGAAAAACATAGTTCAGATGTGTCCATATACATTTGACAGCGGTGAAGCTCTCTAGACATAGCTATACAGAAGAATGTCATACTGTTCAGAGATACCTGATCTACTTCTGAACAATTTGCTTCTGGAACTGGAAATTGTAGAACCATGGATTGTACCTCAATTAACTAGTTCTGCTGAGAAGCTGTGTATGTTAGCCTGATAGAAGCTACCGGAGAAGCACTGTAGTAACTCAGCACGCTGCACCAAGGTCCAAAGTAGTACTGCTGCATAGCTCTGTGGTACTGTTATTCAGCCACACGGATAACTCAAGCCGTGATTACTCTCTGTCAGCTTTCCTGTTCTTCCAGTCAGACCTGATACCTGAAACACTGTTCTGGCTTTCTTATCCCCGTTTCTTTTCCAAGAACTGCGTGTATACATTGGAGGCATAAAATTCTTATCCTTCTTCACATTCCTCTGGCAGGAGACATCTGAGGAGCACAGAGAAAATAAACAACAACATAGTGTTAGGCAGTGTAGTGAACATGCTTCGTACAGAAAAGCCCGTAGTTGTTTATTGCAGATCTACAAGGAATCATATGATCATCTTCATTACAAACTAATTCAGTCACCATTAGTATTATTTGGACTTTTCTAAGACGGCATCACAAAGGAAAGATATTATCAATGCAGGTTATTTTTAACACTTCAGAGCAAACACTTCCCATATATTTTTCAGTATTTTCATAATGTACAGCCTTACAAGGAGAGAAACAAAGGAATATATCTGCTGAAAGTATCTCAGTAGTTTCAGTAAAGGTTGCCCCATTTTCACCACAAGCCAGATCAGTCACTGTGCCCTAGTTCTATACTTTTTCATCATACCAGCTAGTGCTGAATTCCAGCCACTCTCTTGACTTTCTCCTGACCAAAGCAGTCATTTCCCCTGAAGGGAGTAAGGGATGGACAGAATCTGCCAGAAACCTGAGGGCAGTTTCTCTATCTTTTGTAACCTTTGAGTAGTTCAGAGAAAATCTGCTGCACAGACCAGAAGCAAATGTTTGTTGGTATGTGATATAGCTGGTTGACTCTAGCAGATTAATAGCTCAAGCTATGCATAGCGGTCACAGTTCAGGTACCAAACTGAAATACAACTTGACTCAAATCTTTCCCTGAAAAATAACTGGTCTGGTTTGTGACAGTCTTACGAAGTCTTTCTAAGCAAATATAGATTTTATATTTTTAAAAGTCTAATTCCAGTGCTTAATTTCTTTTATAGTAAGATTCTATTTTTTTTAATATCTAAACTAAATCTTTTAATCTGCAAATTAAAGCTGATTATATCTTTCCTCAGTGGATATGGTGAAAAAAATACATCAACAATATTGACTTGTGTTTAAGTATATGCTATACATTTTATTGAAACAATTGAAACAGAAGTAGGCTAAATATCCCACAGGCAGATAAATAAAGACGTATATACTTGAAAATTCTTATTAAGTGCCCTGCAGTCCTTTTTGGTTGTGGTGGTTTGTTTGTTTGTTTGTTTTTCGTGAAAGGAAATTATTCTAGTTCCTTCATTCTTCATTCTTAAGTCATGTTCTTCTGTTTTCTTATTATCACTCTTAGTCTTTGTAATTTTTCCATTTAACCTACAAGCCCTAACTAAAATTATATCCTATGTCTTACATATGACAACCTTCTTAATATGTCCTCCAATAAGTTTTTACTTTTCTGAGTGTTCTTTCAACTGTTTTTTTTATTAGTGTTATTTTATTTTATGGACTATTATGAACCAAGACCTCCAAGAGTCATAGAATCATGGTTTAGGTTGGAAAGGACCTTGAAGATCATTGAGTTCCACCCTCCCTGCCATGGACAGGGACACCTACCACTAGATTAGGTTGCTCAAAGCCTCATCCAGCCTGGCCTTAAAACACCTCCAAGGATGGGGCCTCAACAACTTCTCTGGGCAACCTGTGCCAGTGCCTTACCACCCGTAAAGTGAAAAATTTCTCCCTAATATTTAATCTACACCTACCCTCTTCCAGTTTAAAGCCATTCCTCCTTGTCCTATCACTACATGCCCTTGTAAAAAGTCCCTCTCCAGCTTTCGTGTAGGCCTGCTTCAGATACTGGAAAACTGCTGTAAGGTCTCCCAGGAGTCTTCTCTTCTCCAAGCTGAACAACCCCAACTCTCTCAGGCTTTCCTCATAGGAGAGGTTCTTCAGCCCTCTGATCATCCTCGTGGCCCTCCTCTGGACCTGCTCCAACAGGTCCCTGTCCTTCTTATGTTGGAGGCTCCAGAGCTGGATGCAGTACTCCAGGTGGGGTCTCATGAGAGTGGAGCAGAGGGGCAGAATCACCTCCCTTGACCTCCTCACCACACTTCTGATGCAGCCCAGGATGCGGTTGGCCTTCTGGCTTGCAATCGCACATTGCTGGCTCACATTGAGCTTCTCATCAATCAGCACACCCAGGTCCTTCTCCTCAGGGCTGCTCTCAATCCATTCCCAGCCGAGCCTGTATTTGTATTTGCCTGGGCTTGCACCAACCCACGTGCAGGACCTTGCACTTGGCCTTGTTGAACTTCATGAGGCTGGCATGGGCCAACGTCTTCAGCCTGTCCAGGTCTCTCTGGATGGCATCCCTCCCTTCCAGTGTGTCTACCTCACCACACAGCTTGGTATCATCTTCAAACTTGCTGAGGGTGCACTCGATCCCACTGTGCATGTGTCTGACAAAGATGTTGAACTGCGTGGGTCCCAGTACCAACCCCTGAGCAACACCACTCATCACTGGTCTCCACTTGGACATCAAGCTGTTGACTGCAACTCTTTGAGTGCGACCGATCAGCCAGTTCTTTATTCACTGAGTGGTCCATCTGTCAAATCCAGGCCTCTCCAATTTAGAGACCAGGATATTTTGTGGGACCGTGTCAAATACCTTGCATAAGTCCAGGTAGATGACGTTGGTTGCTCTTCCCTTGTCTACTGTCACTGTAACCCCTTCAAAGAAGGCCACTAAATTTGTCAAGAGTCTTCCCATCAGCTGTGCTAGTTAGCTATATTTCCCTTTTTGTATTCATGCATTCTATTTCTCCTTTCAATTACAGTGTGCTCTAGTATTTAGCATGTTTTCTTTCTAAACTTCCTCTGCAAAGTGCTTGCAAATACTCAGATTTTGGTGTTACCCGTAAATTTCAAAAATTGCTGGTTGCTATTTCTTCACAGGTCTGATGCCTGCTACATCTCAGCTATACTCCAAGTATATTTTATTCTGTCATTATTTAGGTTCTGTAAATTCATTGTCCTGGAGTTCAAGTCAAAACTATAGTGTAAATATAAAGTCTAGAAATAGTCATTAAAGTATCTTTAATAAGTCCTAAATATGAAATAAAGTGAGAAAAAATAGGCAATACTTTTTTTTTTTTTCTTTTTCTGACAGGGCAACTGTCTTTCAAGGTAAGACGAGGTCATACGTGTCATATATGGTTAGTACAGTAAGGTTTTAGGGCTACTTCCACTTAAAATTCTTGTAGGAAACACTATGTAAATGAAAGTTACTAAATAACATCCCCAAAGGCTATATAATAATATATATATTATAATACTATGATTTTTATTTATATCTTTCATTGCAACACCCAATTTGTTAATGGAAATACTGATTAATGTTTGACTGAAGACAGGACCTAAAAGGATTCGTTTTTTTTTTTTTAAACCGAAACAGTTATTCTGGGATGTGCGGTTCTCCTAAATTCCCAGTTACATATTATACTAATAAAGTACATAAAAATACTTCTGCATATAGAATAAAATAGAATAGAACAGAATAGAATAGAATAGTTCCAGTTGGAAGGGACCTACAACAATCACCTAATCCAACTGCCTGACCACTTCAGGGCTGAAAAAAAGTTAAAAGATCTTATTAAGGTCATGGTCCAAATGCCTCTCAAAAACTGTCAGGCATGGGGCATTGACCACCTCTCCAGGAAGCTCATTCCAGTGTGTGACCACCCTCTTGGTAAAGAAATGTTCCCTAATGTCAAGTCTGAATGGCACCTTTGAACCATTCCTAGGAATAGTGAACTCCAGGAAGAAGACTGAAAATCAACTGTGCTTTATCTCTAGGTCTAAGAAATATCAATTCTACTCCAGTTTATTTTACC
Source organism: Ibidorhyncha struthersii (assembly GCA_013398815.1). Taxonomy (NCBI): domain Eukaryota; kingdom Metazoa; phylum Chordata; class Aves; order Charadriiformes; family Charadriidae; genus Ibidorhyncha; species Ibidorhyncha struthersii. The sequence goes on from VZSZ01007126.1 coordinate 280,281, forward strand.
CTTTTGTTATCCTAGGAAAATTTCTGGATACATTGTTTTGGGGGGGCTGGGGAGTGGGGGGCGTGCTCTCCCTCCCCAGAGGTAAGGTCTGAGGCAAACTACCACAGAAGATAAATGGATGAAGTTCAGGCAAAATAATTTTCAGCCGCTTGAAAGCTGGTAATGAATGTGAAATCTTAAATGAGGAGGACTCAGAAAATGTGCTTAACAATCTATGTAAGATTGTGGCTTAGAGGAAAAAAATCATTTTTCTCAAAAGATACCTCAGACTGGAGTAGAGTCTGAGGACATTAGCTTATACTTAATATGTGTCTGCTATGCAGTAGCTTAGAAAAGCTGATGCAGTGGTATCAGAGCAATGAAATTTTATACGTTGTGACAGACTGAACAACCAGTCGGATGCTCAGCAAAATATTGTAGAAGTAATTTTTCTTTTAAACTATTACATAAGCTATAAAAATCCCTTTTTAAAAAGTACAATTCTGTCCATGTCTGCTCTCTGCTGTGAAAAAATATTTTCCATACTTTGATCCTACATTGCTCATACCTCATCTGATAAAATGAGACATCATAAGATGCTCAGTGAAGTGCACCATTGATTCCATATTTTTGCTTCCACAAAATGCAGTGGCCATAGATCCTTACACTATACTGGTCTAAATGTGTATGTGCAGTCACAGACTCACAGAAATATAATTTATATCAGATCATTTATTAAAACCATTAATTCTGAAAGAGCTTATTTCAGGCTATTTTGCAGATCCACATGTCATCACATTACTTTGCATATATAGTGGGCCCCCATTTACTCCTTCTGAAATGGTAACAGACCATCTAAAGAGCTTAACTTGCCTCATTTTTGATAACAAAGCCATTAAAACCTTTGTAAGAAGGTGATAGGCTATGCATTTTCATTTTATATGAAAACAGAAGAACCAGAAAATATTTTATTGGAAAAAATGGAAATAATACTTCTTGATTTCTCTGAGTAGGATTACAATGAAATCATAAAATTAGATTCTTGCTCCTTCCAAAAGGTTGTGGAAGAAACCAAGTGAATAAACTTTCCTGATCAAACTTAGGACTACAGTGTTCAAATATTACTGCAGATACACCATCAAGAAGAAGTGCAATTATATGCTAATTAGATTTAGATAACATTCAGCACATGCAGAAATTCCCCACTGCCTGAAATAAAACAATTAATTAAATGAAAGATTATACATTATAACATGAAACATTATAGTCTAGTATATAGACATACATTATAGTATAGTATGGTGTATAGTATATAGACTTTGTAATAACATTGGGTTTTTCAGAGTTTGTTGTATGATCTGGGTTTACCCGAGAAGATACATTGTCTTGTATTAGTAGTAGCTTTAAATCCATATAATTTAGGGAACTCATGCCACTTTGCTTTTCCTTTGCTGTCTTCATGTAAGAGTTTTACAACAAAAGTAACAATTGGCGACTTGGTTTAATGTGTTGCAAATTGAAAATGTTGTAATAGAGCTAATTTCTTCTGCAGAAGAGCAAAGAGAGCACATAAACTAATAGTTTTGCAGTACATTTATCTTTGCTCTTTTTGTTTTATCAGCAAGATGCCTTTGTTGTACAGTTCTTGGCATCTTTTCTGTCATGAATAACCCTACACTCATTTCTATCCTATTTAATTATCCACTCTGGCTTAAAACATAATCAGCATTAAACCAGCTGTGCAACCTTGAAAGAACACCATTTCAATAATACATTGACAAAAAAAGAGAAAGCAGGCTATTAATTTTAATAGGAGTCTTCCCTTCTGACTACAGCCTGGACACCGTTTCAGAAGCTGTATCCATTTACTGCCAAGCAGTAGCATCCCTCGTGCACTCGTTATAGCAATAGATTCCATTCATAGCCTGACACTGCGACTAGCTAGATGGCCATCCTGGGCCAATAAGGTCACCTTTGAGGTGTCGGCTTCCCTGCTATTCAGTGGAATAACTTGTGGAAACACTGATCAGAAGCAGAGGGAAACGTATGTGGTAAGTAACAAAGAAGCTTAATATAAGTTCAAAATGTTTTGTCAACTAAAAATCTGACACGAGAAAATTATAATTTGATGCTGTAAGAGTCTTAATCACCCCATCCTGTCAGTTATGAGTTCTGTCCAGAAACCTTAACTGCTGAAGAAGTCAGAAATCGATAACAACATATATCTCCTGACCCCTAAGCTGCCAAGATATAAAGCAGTAGTCTTGAATGAAATACCTGGATTCGGACTGGAATTCTTCCATGACACTTTACAAATCTATCTGTAGGTGCTATTATTCAGTGGGTCAAACCCATCCTAGTGAAGTTGCACTAAGGATAAGGAAAATCTTCAAAAAGTACGGCTTTTTCTATTTGGTGTATTTGCTGCACACTAATACAGGCTATTCAGGTAGAAACTTTACTGATCTCAAGTTCACGTTCCTTACCAGAATGACTTATGAGGTACATGCGCAAAGAACTGATATTAGAGGTACCGAGGCAACCAAAACTTCCCTCACTATTGCCTACAGTGGCCATATTGGTGTCACGAGCAGTGTGCACTGTGAATTCTCTCAAGCTTAGTAACCTGCCAGGCCTGCTATACGTCACTGAAGAGTTTATGCACAGTGGTGGTTATGACACTTTACTCTTCACTCTGGTGAGCAGCAAACTTACAGAAAGTAGTGCTGATAGATTTACAGAATCCATACCTGGTTTGTTTTGTGTGGTGGAAATACCATAGTCCTCTTATTTAGGGATAAAGACCTTTAGTTCTGAATTATCTGCAGCTGTAAATCATAAAGCGTGCACAAAATCATTATTACTGTGTTGTATAAACACTTAGTATCATCTATATAGGTCAATGCAGCCATGAAGTACATTAACTCCTACATGTCAATATATGTTCATTTAATATAGAACCAAACATATATATATTAGCCCAGATGGCATAAATATTAATTGCATGTTAAAATAATATAGCAACTGCTTGCATCAGCTCAAAAAAATCTTTCTCAGTGAGATGTTTTCAAGCATTCTAGGTATTTCAGATGCACGTTTTTCATTAATATGGTTATAAGCTCTGTGGTTAAATCCCATAGCATACTTTGAAAATAAGCTTGAAAATAATGCTTCTGTTACAGTCAGAACATAACATGGAGAACACAGAAACTTTAAATTAGATCAGAATAGAAAGTTTATTTTGGCATTTTTATTAAAATCTACCCATAAACACCCATTTCTAATGGAAAAAAACAATGTGAAGCTTTACTGGTCCTACAAAAGTTTTTTCTTAATTTTAGGCGTATGTTAAAGGCTGTTTATTTACTGCTTAGCTGAACACGACTTGATCTTCCTGCAGAGGTAACTAAGACAAAAATTCTGACCCTTAAGTCTCCTGTAAATTGCTGTCTAAATAAGCAGCATTTTTTCACACTGAACTTCTTAGGTACCTTGAATTCTGGCTATATGTGTAGCCAGAAGAGCTACAGAAAAAAGTTCACAATGCTCTGACAAAAACTGAGGGATCTATAAACTAAGCAGTTTTGAATACATTGAGTAGTTTGATGCCATAACTGTTCTCTGAATCAAACTATGTGCAAAATGCAATAGTGAACACTTTTTTTTTTTTTTAATAAAACCCACAAACTTTAAATAGACACTTCTCCCATCTATTTTGGTACAACTGCATTTTCCTGGCTATTCCCCCACTTCATAAACAACATTACTCTTCCTAAGGCTGTGTAATTGACCTTATAGATGGCTTAAATGCAATTCTGATCCTTAAAGCATTTTGGAACAGCTCATTTTCAAATCACAGGAGCTACTGTCGGTTGCAGCTAGGCTAGCATAGAAATGGAGTGATTTCTTATGACTAGTTTTGATGTGATCTGTTTATAAACAGTAATGAAATGGCTGCTAACATAAACAATGTCCTCAGGCTGAAAACTATAAGCAACTAGAACACTTGTGTCCCTAGCCAAACACCAGTACATATTTCCTGATGGCCTATACCTTATTAAGTTGTATTTTCACTGCAGATTGTTACATTACAGGAAATGTGACAACAGAGTACATAAAATTCATTTTTCTGGGCATATTTTTGGAGTTATGTTCTCCACAGTATCTTTTTATTTTTCTGATATATCTCTATCCAACAAATTTTAGAGTTCAACTGAAAGGTATCAACTGATATCTTTCTTTTTTTCACTTTTAGTTAGACTTAGACGGAGTATGTGTGGATTTCATCCTTCATTCTTTTATGCTAGACTTACCCCAAAATATTTTACATGAAAAAAATTTAAATCAACTTGAACAGGACCAAGTTTTTTGTCTCTATCCAAGACTGAGACAAGAAGGTTTTGTCCTATTTTGTAAAACTAACTAATATGATGTTGCTAGGGGGATAAAAAGAATTGCTGAGAAAGGAAAGAAAACCAACACTCCTCGACTGCTGTTCAGCACACTCTGCACTCCCACCCAACAAATCCCTGTGGCTCACGTGGTATTACTAGAGCTTTATGTTGTCTGCTGTGAATCAGACTCTGAGCTGAACTGAAATGATGTAGTTCCACTGACTTCTCTTAAGCTACAATAATTTATGTTGATTCAGGATTGGGCCGCAATTACCATTTAACAGTATACCATTTTTAAATGCTGAACATATGTTTTGAGCTTCATGTTACGATACGGCATGTATTTTGGTGGGTATCTGCATGTCTGGGGTGGCTAGGGACACTTCATTTTGCTCTGCACCTGACTACACTCCCAAATTGTGCTGATGGTTATAACATGACTACTTACTTGCCACCTCTTATTGCTTAAAAGCATCTCAACACATTTATGCCGGCAAAGCAATAGATTGTATCAACGTAATCACATTTTTTACTGTGTACATTTGGATTTTTGTGTTTGTTAAATATGTTCTAAAGTTTAATAAGCCATAGTAATAAATTTAGGGATGGGTAAAATCTGGGGTTTCTTGAAGCCTAATGGAAACTCTTATTTCACAGTTGTGCTCACAGTTATATTCTTTTTCTACTTCCTTTTCTTGTGAAGAAATAGAATAGAAAGTAGACAAAGAAACAATTCTAGTGAAAAACATTGTGCACTATGTTGGGCACCGCCTTTGACAGCCAAGTTTACAACATTTTCTGTACCTTTAATAAATATCATTGGTGACTTTATTTCATTCCAATCATTATGTGTTCTCTCTAAACTACGTTTAAGTTGCTGAACAAGATTAATTTTTCAGCTTGCAGTAAAATGGATTGTGCATGCAGATGCCTGAACAGCAGCATGGCAGAAATATAACAGCTTAATTTCAAACCATACTTAATGTCATACATCTACATTACATAGCATCATAAAATAAATTCAGAGTTTGTTAGGGTTGATAAAATGTTTTCCTTTTCCTAGGTGCAGTTAATTAGTGCCAGGCTTTTTTTCAGCCATGGAAGTGCCTGCTTTGGTTTTGTGTCTTGAAATAAAATGGGAACTAAATAAAGTGAAAAACTACAGGGCACTATTGAAAATAAATGCTGCAAAAATGTGAAATGTTGATTAAAGATCAAATAGTAGGCAAACTAATTATCTAGGAGCTGTGCAATCATTTCTAACCTTCATCCATTAAAAAAAAAAAAACTAAGTAAAGAAAATTCTAAACCTTAATTGATTTTACTTACAAAATTTTAATAAACACAGAAAATAACAAGGAAAGAGATTTTAACATTTCCAACAGAATTTTTGCATGAGTTTCCAGCATTAGACTTATTCTAAGGAAAATATGGCAGTTCTAATCACTCACAATTAGAAGACAACCAAATTTAGTTAGTAAAAGGGTGACTACACATGTGAAAGAGACATGAATGGTACTTAGGATATATAACAGCAATGGTTTCAGCACTGAAAATGTCAGCCATAACTGTACTCTCATTCAAAAACCCTTTACTGTCATAAAGGGGAAATTACTGGACTAAAAAGCAGTACAGACAAGAATATCCTAAGGACTACTGGGATAAAATACTTAAATTTACAAATTGACTTAGAGGGAAATAATCTAAATTAATTTTATTTATTTTCATCCTTATTTTTCTGAGCAGATAAGAATGCATTTCAAAGAGGGAAACCACTCAACATATATTTTAATAAATGTAAACTTTATCCTTATGTGATGAGAAATTGTTAATCCACCGTCCATCAAAAGTCTAACTGTTGCTTAGTAATTCTAATTCTTAGTAAGAGTTACATTTGCTACTTGCTGTGTATGGATTTCATCTTTTTATGGGATATGGATAAACTAATTCAAGTCATTGATTGCTCCTGTACAGCACTGAAAGAAGTAAAATATTTTTGAAAGCTGATCCTAAATTTGAAACAGTACTGCTATTTGATGTAATTTTGATTACACTCTTACCTCCTTGGGGAAGATAAAAAATTGTGAGACATCTGCAATCTTTCTAACCAGAGATGGTTTCATACAGTTTTAAAGCAAAAGCTCAGTAATATCTTGCATTTTTGCATATTAAGCCATTGTTTGGCACTAAATAAAAAACTCTAACATGAGCTACTCCTTTCAATCCAAAACTGCAGAAGTTGTTATCAAGTTTTCCTTTGCCACTCTTTTACTTTTGCCAAATATATTATCCTTTCATGTTGGTATTTTTCAGGAATAATGTCTCTAGTTTGGTCAATGAATTACTTTGTCCAAACTACTCTGTATCAGTTAATGAATGAATAAACCCTGCAATACACCCCCTGCCTCCTCTCAGGCTGAGGCCAGAAGAAATCATTGCTATTACTAGTAGCAGTGTTAATTTCTATTTTAATCTGTAATACTTGCATTTTTTTTCCGTTCAAATAGGATTTATTGTTCATCTACAGTAGTAGATTGGTAGTTGTCAGTACTATTTATCAGGAATTATTCACTAAAAGAGTTTAATCCTTACCATCCAAGAAAATTCCTAGTCTAAAATGACATAGTGTTTCACAGCCATAGAATAGCAAGATGAGCAAGACTATGGAACAAGAGAGAATGAAAATGCTGATAAAACTTCACTACAGGTAGAAATCCCTTAGAATTCTTAGTCTTGCAGTTATGTGGCCTTATGATTGTATTGAGTATGCATGGCAAGATTTTGGTAGCAGAGGGCTACAGAGTGGCTTATGTGACAAGCTGCTGGAAGCTTCCCCTGTATCTGATGGAGCCAATGCCAGCCAGCTCCAAGACGGACACCTCAGTGGCCAAGTCCAAGCCCATCAGCAATAGCGATAGCACCTCTGTGATAACATATTTCAGAAGGGGAAAAAAAAACTGTGTCAGAACAGCAGCAGTCAGAAGAGAGGAGTAACAATATGTGAGAGCAACAGCTCTGCAGACAACAAGGTCAGTGAAGAAGGAAGAGGAGGGGGTGCTCCAGGCACCAGACCATGGTGAGGTAGGCTGTTCCCCTGCAGCCCGTGGAGGTTAATGGTGGAGCAGATATCCACCTGCAGCCTGTGGAGGACCCCACGCTGGAGCAGGAGGATGCCCAAAGGAGGCTGTGACCCCATGGAGAGCCCGTGCTGGAGGAGGCTCCTGGCAGGTCCTGTGGCCCCATGAAGAGAGGAGCCCACACTGGAGCAGGTTTGCTGGGAGGACCTGTGACCCCATGGGGGACTCACACTGCAGTAGTCTGTTCCTGAAGGACTGGACCCCATGGAAGGGACCCATGCTGGAGCAGGTGAAGAGTGTGAAGAGTCCTCCCCCTAAGGAGGAAGGAATGGCAGAAACAACATGTGCTGAATTGACCTCAACCCCCTTTCTCCGTCCCCCTGCACTGCTTGTGGGGTGGAGGAGGTAGCAAAAATCAGGAGCAAAGTTGAGCGCAGGAAGAATGGAGAGGTGGGGGGAAGACATTTTCAGATTTAGTTTTATTTCTCATTACTCTAGTCCCATTTGATTGGCAATAAATTAAGTTCATTTCCCCAAGTCAAGTCTGTTTTGTCCATGACGATAATTGGTGAGTGGTCTCTCCCTGTCTTTATCTTGACCCACCAGCCTTTTGTTATATTTTCTCTCCTCTGTCCAGCTGAGGAGGGGAGTGATAGAACAGCTTTGGTGGGCACCTGGCATCCTGCCAGGGTCAACCCACAGCAATGATAAATTCTCCTGAATGAATCATTGGCATGGATGCACTGATATATTTTAAGTAGTCAACAGCACTTCCTCCTCAGCAACCACCTTCAGTTCTGAAAAATATAACACTACATCAGGTTGCAGGAAAAATTATTGTTGACAGTTAATCAGAATATATAATACTTAAGAGATTTAGCTATGCACATCTGTCTTACCAACAACAGAAAATAAGTCACTGTTGCATGCTGCCTTCTGGTAAGCAACAGGTACTTGTTACTGAAAGTAGTAAATTTATGCCTGTAGGTCCAGTGGCTGAATTTCCCTTCCTTTTTAAAAATGGACACTCCGTAGTTCAAATCAATTGAAGTATCACTTAAATATTTTCCACCGTTCTTCCATCAAAACAGTATTTTCAAAGCATCACAGAGGGATGTTTGACCGGCTGAAAGAGACTTGCTAAGCTCCTGGTTGAAATTCTGGTCCTACTGAAATCACTGAGAATTTTGCCACAGTGTGGCTATTATTTCAGCATAGTCCAGCATGTCAGGCTTCAGAAAAATGCAAATTAGTATAAAAACAGACTTTGTAAAAGAAATGGTAAGTCACCCTTAACTACCTGTAATGCACTGAATGTGACACTATAATGATAGCACTTTTCTATTTGTTCTGCATTGTGACTGTCGCAGACAAGGAAAAAGTTAAATATTCATTGCACTTACCATCAGGGACAGAGGACTTTAACATGTATTTGTTTTTCCCTCATGTCATGCCATTCTTATTCCTGCATTTTTTTAGCCAGTTTCATGTTTTTAATTGCAAAGTGAAATTCATAGTGCCTTAATTTTAAATTAGGACTTCATGCATTTAAGAGGTGGGATGGGTATTTTCAGGATGATTGCTGTGTAGATTAGCTATTTTGTTTAGGTGAAGAAAGAGGCCAACCTCAAATTCACTTCTAATGAGCCATGTGTTAATGTCAGGGTCTCTGCTGTCCACTCAAATGCCATACAACACATCTGACTTTATAATGAGCCAAACAGTTGTCTCTTCATAATCTCAGTTAGCCTTCTGTTAGGTATCCAAATTTTACAACACTATAGTGGAGGTTGTGTGCTTTCATGGCTAAAATCCAGTCGAAGATGTACTTGTTCTAAAATCCCTCACATTTTGTCAAAATTATTGGCAAGCAGTTGCCTTCATATCCTTTGCAGTGAAAACGTTTGACCTTACAGAGTCCAAATGGCTTATTGCCTAGTTTTGATCTACTTTGTACACTAATGGGGAAGAGATCAAAACCAGATGACAGACATCAAGGCAAACGGCCAGTGGCAGAATGGTTGGCCTGTAGGCAGAAAACTGAAATGAACCTGCCAAGTATTATTTATCTCAAGGGAAAACTACCTCAAACTGCCCGCTTTTATGATTAACTCCTAAATGGTTACTGAGAAGCACCAACAAAGTTTATTTTGAGATATGACAGCTTTAACCTTTTTTCCTCTTCTAAAATGTATTCTCTTGCATTGGTTTTAGAAAGAAATGCAGAAGAACCATTGTTTGATAGCTACACATAAAGGCAGACAGATCTTGAGAAAATACCAATATGGCAGTATGAAGGACATGGTAATAAAAATAAGTAACTTTCCCATATTTTTCTTAGAGCAAGGGCAGTGTTAAACAATTTCAGTTTCATGGCACTTTAATCAAGTTGGTTGGTAGTGTGTCTACTGAATTATTCTCTCTAATATAACCTCAAGCAAAAGGATTTAACTACAGACATGGCAAAAGGGAAAGTATTAAAAACCAAACTTAATAAAGCCTGTTTTTCATAATGAAAATAAATTAAATTACACTATATTTCTTCTATATGATTGTTTATCATTTCTACTGGCAAACAAATTTTACACTCAGAATAACAAATAATAGAAGGGCTATACAAAATTAATAGCTTAGTAAACAAACATTATTGTCATAATTAAAAGTCACAATTCGTTCTCCATAAATTACATTTTTTAAGTATTATAGCTTGTATTTCTTAACTCCTAAACGTCCCTTAAACATGTTCACATTTAGATGCTGAAGACTGGAGCACAGCAGACTGCAATAAAAGAAATGTCAACAAACCATTACTGTATTGTATTGTTCTCTTACTAACAGAAACAAGGAGTAGTACATCGCACACAAAACACAACCACAGTACATTGACCCAGATATCTAAAAAAAAAAGGATGTATCAGCCACTTAGATGGGATTAAACCAAATGTCCTAGCTATATTTTCCAACTTTTTGACCACATTCAGGTATACAAATCTGCAGTGACATATTAACTAATTATAATGCATCACCACAGGCAAATCTGTAGCTGGCAGTCACCAAAATCCTTGGGTCATTTAGGGATCCTCAGGGTAAAGTGAAGAGAAATATTTCACATGGATCCAGAGACCTCAGCTCCTAGCTAGAATTAAAGGTCCACGAGTCTTTAAAATCAAAAAGCCCCAAAACTGCTCTCAGACCTATTTTTTTGTGAAGACTGACCCTTGGCGACCCAGCTCTACATTTTACTGACTAAAACAAAAATTATTAATTATTATTATTAATTAATTAATAATTAATTAAATATTAATTATCAGCAAACATTAACATCTAATATCAACACTTGTTAAGTGGTAGACTCTGTAAAAGCAGCTTGCAGAAGTGGAATGATGTGGAAACAGTAGTCTTTACGTCATGCTTTGGGTATCCAATTCTATGCAGAAGCACTACTGGAGTTCCTGATATTGCACAGTTTTAATTACATTTAAAACATTGCTATGGGTTTTCACAACAATCCTCTGCATCAGCTACTGAGAATTTTGGTGTCATACTATCCTCAAAGTGTGATAAAGCTGTGGTGGAATTGTTTTGTGGTACAGATAATTTGTTAAGTGGCAAAAGAAGATTATCACAATAAATAAATGACACATAATAAGTATTAACTCTTCCTTCTCCATTTTTGTAGGTATATTTTAATTTTTATCTACTGAGGTGACAATTTATACAACGTTGTTTTCTTCTTTATGTTCACAAAGGAGAAACTTGTTCCATTTCTAAAAGCTTTGTGGCTGTTAGATGATTTTCAGTCCCCTTCTTCTGTATTTTCTTCCCTTTTCAGTACATTTGGAAAACATAAAACGTGTGATTTAGGAATATCTGAGCTTGTCCTGAATGCGAATAGTGGTACAGTAGTCACAGTGAAGTGGTAGACCAACATTGCTAGCTTAAATTGAGACTTTCATCAAAACTGTATGGAATTAATTCAGGTATTCTTTAATGGCCCTGCATTGTGCTGTGTAGACTAGCTCTTGAAGAAAGATTATAAATTTGTTAAAAGGGCTACTGACAAAATAGTAACTAAGCTAAGATAAAATTCTGGAAGGAAAAGTGACTCATATGAATTCCTTTGATGTACTTCTGAACTTAGCTTTACTGTGGTGGTGAAGGGGGATATATTATACTTGCCAGTTACAGGATGCACAAACCAGAAAACATGGACCACAAAATATGCCATTCACCCTTCAGATGGTAAATGGACCTGGACAGGACTGGATTTGTTATATAAAACTTTCACAGAGATGTACAGTTTTGTTTGATTAAGACAATTGTGACAAGTTGGTCAGAAATAACTTCCACCTCCTTAAATAAATGCTCAAAGCTTTTCATTTTGACACCTTTAAGAACAATGCTTCTATTTTTAAATATTACTTTGAAAATTGCTACATAGTTTACTTATGAACCATTGAAAATCGTAAAAAAGCAAAAATTATTCTGGTATACATAGGGCTATCTTTTCTTTTATTATATTATATTTTACTTATTTATATATTGTAAAACTTTATAAAATAAAAAGTTATATGCACATTTTTAATCCACACTTCGCATAAGATCACCCTGTATGTTATGCTGCTCCATCCTCTAGCTTGAGTGGAGACTTAGTTACTGGCTCACATTGAGCTCCTGATTATATCTGATCTCACAGACCATAAAACACTTACCACTAATATTTTGGAATATAGTAAATGTCTTCCCTGCTGTCTGTAACTGAGATGGCTTTGAGTCCTGTGTCCAGCATATGACATGTTACAGCTTTTCATGAAAGAAGTGCAAGCATATCAGTTTTTCAAGGTGACCTTAATTTTGCTTTGAGAATGACAAAATAATAATAACAAAAAGTAAAATCTCTGTGGAAAAGTAACATCCACTTCTAAGAAATTTTATTATAACCTACTGAATGACAGCTGTTTCTGCAGTGTATGTAGGGAATCCCTCACTGTTTAAACTTGCGACATACACAAAACAAATCCAAGCAGATACACACTCCATAGGGAAAAAAAAAATTGTAGGCAACAAGCTTCTACAAAGGAAAGCTCCTGGACATATTTTATTTCTGCCTCAAAGTCAATGTTTTTCTGAATACATTCTGCTATTACCTTACCTTGCCATTTCAACAATGTCTTTAAATACACCAGTTATACTGAACATGAACAATTAATCAAAAATATAAAATATTTTACAGAGGTTTGCTAAGTAGACTGGATGCATATTGGATTTTCTATCAAAATTATATTGTTTTTCTTTGCAAAAGAAAGAACATTTGTGGGTGGATAATTTTATTTGATTAAAATAAAACATTCCAGTTTTGTCAAAAATTTATTTAACATAAATTTAAATAAGAAACAAAGTTTCATCTGAATGGAAAACATAATGTAGAGTTCTGAAAAGATCCTACTAGACATTTTGCTCTTATAAAATATATATAAATTTATATAAAATGTATTGAGATTAACAGATTTTCAGTACGAGCGTTTCCCAATGAAAGCCATTTCTTCAGAGGAATTGCTGATCAGTTCTATGTTTAATTGTTGTTCACTTTTGCAGCAGTTTGTTTATGGTTGTAAATCTTAGGGTACTCTGAAGCAATTATGGTAATCTGCTTTAAATAACGTTGTAAGTATTTCTTCATTGAAAAATGAGCCTTCTTCGACTACCAAGATAATATGAAGTCCAAGCTATTTTTCATGGTACATGAACAAATTTAGGTTCTTGGGTAGCAATCATGTCACATTAGGAATTCTAAATTACATGACATTTTACAATTCCAGACTACATTCTGTTAACTGACTTTTTTTGTTTGCTTGTTTTCCCCAAATTTTTAAAAAGACTATTTTATGGAAAAAAAACATATTATTTCCAGCTCACTGTTCTTATTTGGAAAAGAAACAAATTGGAAGTATGACAATTTTCTTGAGAGGAAAGCCAGTTTATTCCTAATTCTAAATCTTCCTATGGAATTCTTTTGAAGAGGAGAAGCTGTGTTTGCAACTGAAAAGTTTATCCTCTTCCTTTAAAGTAGAATGAGTTCCTGGGAATTGTTCCTGGAAAAGAGGCATTGTTGTGGGCTGCTGTGTACGAAACAAGGTATTGCACTGCAAGCTGTTTTGTCATCTTGTTTCAGTACTCTGTATAAATAAAACGTATATATTGACTGGTGTTGCCAGTAGGACAAGGGAAGTGATTGTTCCTCTCTGCATTGGTGAGGCTGCATCTGGAACACTGTGTCCAGTTCTGGGCTCCCCAGCACGAGCGAGATACGGAGCTACAGCAAAGGGCCACAAAGATGATTAAGGGACTGGAGCACCTGTCATATAAGGAGAGGCTGAGAGAGCTGGCACTGTTCAGCATGCAGAAGAGAAGGCTCAGAGGTGGATCTTATCAATGTGTACAAATACCTGATCCAAAGGCATTAAGACACAGCAGCCATACTCGTCTCTGTTGTGCCCACTGACGGGGCAAGACGAAACAGACACAAACGAAAATACAGGAAATTCCATCTGAACATAAGAAAACACATTTTTACCATGAGAGTGGTCAAACACCAGAAGAGGTTGCCCGAAGAGGTTGGCCAAAGAGGTTGTGAGGTCTCCATCTATGGGGCTGCATTTGGATCAGATGGATCAGATAAAAGTCAATCTAGACATGGTCCTGGACAGCCTGCTCTAGCTGACCCTGCTTGAGCAGAGAGGTCGGATTGAATGATCTCAAGAGGTCCCTTCCAATCTCAACGATTCTTCAATTTCCAGAATACCCTTATCTCTTTTCCTGAGAGAAACAGATTAGAAAGGAATATTCTCAAAAGAGAGGTATCACAGCTGTCAAAAGATACAACAGCAACAGTAATAGGAGGGGTTTATTATTATTTATAAGGCATGTACAACACAAAGGATGATGAAAAATTCATAGAACCCAAAGTCCTCCTTCTTCACAGTGCAGGGAATTAGAAGACAACTAATAGTAGAAGCACTTATAGTGTACATCTACAAATCTGAGTAAATTCAGGCACTAGTGACTGGAAACTGATTTTTCTAAGCTTCTTAAAATTATCTGAAATTTTAAGACACTTAAGAACATACCAGTCAATGAATTTTCAACACAAAAATTCTGTTCTTCTGGATCATCAATTTCCAACACGAAAATTCTATTCTTCTGGGTTTTACTAGGCTGGATAGTCTTTCATTGTTTTAAAATGGCAGCTCAGTGAGAAGCAAGATATACGGTAATGATAAATAAAGTTGCGCAGACTGAATGCTGATTTCAAGACAGAAACTCTGAATCTGGTTCATGAGGAAAATAAAAAAAATGTGAAATGCAGCCTAGAAAAAATATATACTATTTTGTTTCTTACTAATTGTAAAATAAATTATCTTTTCAGTGATACCTCTGTCACTCCACAGGCCTCAATAGTGTGTTACAGATGAAAGCACCTCAGTGACCAGAATTCAGCCCACTGTATGCAAATCCTACAACAGAAGGTTCTTGGATCGAGCAATACCGTGACTGATTAAAGAAACTGTAACTTCCATTTACTTCTTAAAGAATGGTAAATTTTAAAAATGTTAAAACCTGGTATGTTTAATCAGTGTTGGCTTGGGTTTTTTAATTATTTATTGTAAATATTACCCTACTTTTTAATGAGACTTTTTCCTGTTCATTCAAGCCTTCAACACATGTCACCATTTCCTCTTAAACTTAATGCTGCTACCTTGTTCATTCTTTTTTCCACTTTTTGTTTGTTTGTTTCAGTACCTTATGTCAAATTTCTAAATAAACAATTTTGCTGAAATGTGTTATTGCATTAACCAGAATACCAAAAAGAACCAAAATCCCAAACCCAAAATATTTTTAAAAATGTATTATACTCCCATATTCGTACTAAATCCATTGCCTTTCAATACAACATTAAAAAATATTCATTCTTCTATTTAATTCAAATTTTAGGAATGGAAAACATTGTGTTAACTGACTAGGCAATAAGAAACCATAAATTGCACAGTTTCTTCATACCACCTTTCACCAGATGCTGTTATCATTTTTGCATTTCCTGAAACACTCGTTTTGAGTTTTATGGTCTTCGATATTCTACTGCTGTTGAAAGATGTGATTTTCCCTCCAAAAGCATGTAAGCTTAATCTGAAGATACACATTCCTCCCCCCTCATTCATAAAAAATTTACTGAATTCTATGATACATTAACTGAGGGGAAATGACAGAACATCAGAGATATTTTTATGGACAAGCTGGATTGTGTAAAGAAGATACTAATACCATCAATTCAGTTAGAAGGTACAGTCCCAGGACCTTAAAATTTCTCCTGGTCAGCAAAAATGAATGTTTTTCTTCGCATTTCATTTTTAATTAGTTGATAATTGTCACTGACGTGGATTTACTTTGACTGCAGGAACAGGTAAGAGAAAATCCAAAGGGAACAGTTATAAGAACGTATTTTCTAGACACCAGGTGTCTTCTTATATCTGTATGCAGAGAATAATGCACTAACAGTTCCTAGTACTTTGAACATACTGGCAAGGTATTTTTAAGTAGTATGTTAATCAGTAAAAACAATACATAAAATGTCATTACTTTAAAAAGTACTATAATATTTTGCATAATGTTCCTGAAATGTTTTCATTTTCTTCAACTACTAGAAAGCTGGTTTCCATTTTTCTTACCACCTCTTCTATGTTTTCTCATTTCTAAGCAGTGGCATATTACAGTACATTATTAGAGTACAGAAGGTGAGATTGCTCTAATACAGAAAAAAAAAAGCATATATAATTTAATGCTACTTAAATAAATGTTTTAATGCAATTTCTTAGGAAATTGCTTTCTACTGAAAAATGAAAAAATTAGACTTCCTGTTTGTCCTCATCAGCGGGGGGAGACACCAAATTTCTGTGTAGCTGTAGACTCCCTATGAAAAGAATAGATATTTATGAAAGGAACAGGAAAGTAGATAGTACTAAGCATGTTGAACAAACTTGGACTTGTTTGCCTATAAAAAATCTGGGATACTCAGAAAAACAGTTCAATGATTGCCAGAGATGAGAGCAAAAGCTTCCCTAAGAATGGACGTAAGTCCCTATCTTGGAATGGTAAGAGTAAAGCCGAAAGAGAATTGCACATGGCAGAGAGTTGTGAAGATTTAATTTCCTGTGTTATTCCCATTGGATGGAGTAAAGGAGGAGAGAAACGTGGGAAAGCTTGGAGTAGGAATGCAGGTGACAGGTGCTGAAAAGGTTGTCTCAGAAACAGATCCTGCACCACTCTTCGTGACCAATCTGTCTTTCCAGAACTCTACCACAAGGTTTACTTTTCACCATCTCTAGCAGTTTGATGGCCTCTGTG
The DNA here is from genome assembly GCA_013398815.1 of Ibidorhyncha struthersii. NCBI lineage: Eukaryota > Metazoa > Chordata > Aves > Charadriiformes > Charadriidae > Ibidorhyncha > Ibidorhyncha struthersii. The sequence continues at coordinate 297,130 of VZSZ01007126.1, forward strand.
ACTCTTTTTTTTTTTTTCTATATCTACATCCTTCCTTGATCAGTTCTTATGAAACTCTATGAGAAAATTAAAAAGCAATTCAAATTTGACCTCTTTTTCTCATACACTATACCTGCTACTCCTTTGCAAGGTGCACAAAAGACAGCGGGCAAAAGACCAAGCTGAAACTTTTAAGCAAAGGAATTCAGTAATGAGTAACAGTCAGATTGTGACCTGAGCTGAACTGCTTCGCTGGAAAGGTTAGATCATCTGAATACTACACATACAAGAAGTAGCCTATATTGTTCGGCCCCATGTACTCCAGGGCTGCCTGCACAAGACAGTATGGAGACACATCCTTGCCATCTTTAACCTAGTACGGTCAGCTTGTAATATCTCCACAGCTAATTAAGTGAAAACCTATTTTCAAGAGTATTTTTTTTCCTTTTCTTTTTTTGACCTGGTCATAGATGCCAAAACAGATTTCAAAGCAGATGATAAATCTGCAAGGCTTGAAGAGTATATAAAATCTTAAAAATTAGAGGTTATTCTGTGGTATTTTGGTGTAAAACCAGGTAAAACAGAGGATGCCACCCAGATGGTTATAGGTCTGTCATTTCTAAAATGATCCAGTAAAGACTGACAGCGCTTCTAAGCACATTCACCCCTGAACTATGATATCTGAGAATGATTAGAGAATCTGACTCTGTACCTCACTCCTTTATTTCCCTAGCTTCTTAATACTATCCATCTCCTTTGGGGTGGTGAAGGAGTCTTGCCATCTTCAAGATTAAGCTAGCATAGCAACAAGCTTGCAGAACTCTTTTTAGGGATAGTAAATAGATATTCTCTTGTTCCCCGGACTTTAACATTGCTTAAAAAACACCTGTCCATAGAATGAGAAATAATTAACACTAATAACTTCTATCTAGAGTCATCAACTTACATTTTTTGCTTTGCATACTGATGAATATAATGAAAGATCAGTATATTGTAACTTGTCTTCCAGAACTTGAATATTTTTTGATTCTAGCAATTGTTCTAAATCTATTCAAGTGTTATGCAGCCTTTTCTCTTTGAGACTTTCATGTTCAAAATATCCATTCTAAGACAGTTAGGTGCCTCATATTAAATTATTCACTCTCATAGTTCATCTTTTGCATATGTCTTAATATTGCATCAATACTACTGTTTCTGAATTTAATTCCTGTACTTCAACACATGAGTAAATGTAAGCATCTGAAAAGACATATTTAAATAAAGGAAATTACTGACACTGACAGCTACACTTGCTGAGCTAAACAAAGCATTAAAATATATAAAGTACGATATATATGCAAGGACATTAAAAGACCCTCCATCTACTGTATATGCTTTATGTAATAACTTAAAGGCATCTTCTTTTCCTTGTATATTTGTTCTAGCTTCATTCCTGAGTTCTTTTTATATTGTTATGAAGAAAACAATTTCTAATCAAAACTTGTGAATGTACCTCAGAGTTCTGGGCTTTTCGTTTTTGTAGAGATATTGTTCATATGGTATCTGTCTTAATTGTCACATAAAACCTTGAATAAATGAGAAAAGCTTTTAAAATATGTATTGATGTAAATATAACCCATATAACAATCAGAATACAGTGAGAAGACTGCCCGATGTGAAAATAAGACTGTAGAGCAGGAAATTTGTGGTACAAACATGTATTTGCATCTGGTAACCACTTTAAAAGGGATTTGAGAAAATACTAGGCATGCCATTAAAATGTACTAGGTGGGCCATTTATACCAACACATTGTTTATTGTCATTAGAAATCCATTGCAAAAAATATGTCTCCTGCTGATCACACTGGCAAATGCTTGTGCTATTTATAATGGTTCCAAGGAAAACTGGATTCCACTGCAGTATATTACCTCCCAAAATTTAAATAAAGGTGGTGACAACTAAACCTTTTCAAAAGCCCCTACCTCCAAGTTCCATGCTAAGAACTTAACTTCTCTCCTTTGTTGAACATCTGTGTGACCTACTTTCTTATTACTAACTACATCTTATTCTGTTACTGGGGAATGGTAGTTATACAGCACAGGAACACTCCGCTCTATTTAAGACAAAAACCTACTGTTGAATTCAATGTCACGGCAGAGTTTTATAGCAGTGAGAAATTGCCTTGATAAATGGCCCTGACATTAGCGTTTTCATGACTCTACCTTCAATGTCATCGCATCACAGTGCAGAGTGCTAAAGTAAGGCCACTGCTACCTTCCAACAACATATTAAGTTGAAGCTCACTCTATCTCTGGATCCCATAGGCACAATAAATGGAGAAAATAACACATTTACAAACTGATAAAACCCAGCAAAGCTAATAAAATCAGACACTTTATAGCTTGGCTAATAGTGTCCTTTGAAGGGCATCAAACAACACATCATGTACTGCTCTGGGGGAAATCAAATTAGGTACAGCAATGGTCCCTCTGAACCATGCATTTGAAGAGGCAGGAGATACTAAAACTAATCAACTCATAATGATAGAAATTTCACAATTAATACCCTGGGGTTTTTTTAAGGTGGATATATGCTGTTTTGGTAGAAGCAGAGATCACCTATCAAATTGTTCCAATTTCAATAAGGAAATTCTTTCAAAAGTTTAGAAATATTTCAGCTATTACACTCTCTTTCCTAACATTGTGTGTGATAGTCTATTGCAAGGACATCATCATATGTCACCTTAGCAAAGTGGACTTGTGTTGTTATTGCCAGACTACTGCAACAATAGCTACATTATTCATTTGTTCTGGGCTCAAAAAATTAATACAAATCCTTATTTTCTGATAACACATTCTATGCAGCCATAAAAAAAAAAAAAGAAAAAATGGATTGCCTTTGTTCTCATGTTGCAGTTTAAAATAATACTTCAGTTCCACTTTTCTTTTAATCTGCCACAGCTGGATTTCGCTGCATTAATCTTAAATACCAAGCATCAGATCTAGTCTGTGTTGAGGCTTAGCTACTGGTTGTAGCTCCCTTGATCTCTGACCACTTCCCTCATCTTAACAATGTCTAGTCTGCAAGAGATTCAAAACCAAACACATGAAGTAGTTTTGAAAACTGGTGCAGGGTGCCTTGAAAGGCAATAACACTCATTTGTGCTCTGATTCTATCAGACCTGACAAGCTAATCAAGGTTAAGCCTGGATAGTAATAATGGAGGAGGTTTCCAAGGACAAGCTAGACTAAGAAAGAAAGGTAGTACTCTTCCATTTTTGTCATTATCTCAAAGATTATGAAGAGAATATCAGTCTGCTTTAGAGCAGAGAGACTGGTTGTTGTTTTTTAATTTGCAGAAGACTAAAAACAGAGACCTGTATACCTGTTTGCTATCATTGCTAAAAAATACCACGCTATAACAAATCTTTAAAACAGATAATATGTGTTCTTGACCCAAGGAACTTGCAATAGAAAGGCACAGCAGGTGTTTCTGTAGAGCACAGTAAATGATTTTTAAAAAGCAAAACCACAAAATGCTGTTTGTGAACAATATAACTGAAAATCATAAAGGGTAGGTGGTACCTTACATGGAGGAGCCATTGCCTTTTCTAGGATTCTGGGGTGATATGTTGTTGCCATATTCAAGCAATGTCTGCAGATCTGTCATCTACAGTTTAATCTCATTTCATGAGAAATTATGATCAATGTTATGATCCAGGAGCAATTGCTAAACATTTCCATATTGTTCCATCACATACACAATAAAAATACGTTATAGTGAGACCGAACAAATAACTTTCTGGTTTTAGATATTATGCCGCCTATGAGTAATTGGGTATTAATATTGTCAGGTAAAGCATAGTCCTAACTCCTGATTAGCTGTAGTGCAACTGCTGTTTGTTGTCATTTAGCAATTACATTCCATCTTTGAAATTGTGCATATGTCATGTATGTGAAGTAATATTTGTTTATAGGAAATTTAATACATTGATAAGAAAGCTAATAAATATATGTACATAAGCTGACAGAATCAAAGATCTTTGAAGAACATGGTACCTGATTCTATGCATGGTAGAAGGTTGCTTATGTAATTTCTTGCCATGCCAAGGAAGTCTTAGGTATTGGATAGAACTGTCCAAATGACAATATTGACAGTCATTGGTAGGTTGACTCAGTGATAAGTCAGATAAAATCGTGGCATAACATTAAAAAACTATCTTTAGTAGTTGTGAAGGGACTTATCCGAATGGTCATATTTCAATATAATTGTGCTTTCATGTTTTCAATAGATATATTGGAATATTTAAATGAACATTTCTTGACTGGTAGGAGCTCTTCTGAGAATGAAAAGAGCCCTATTACAATGCTTTTTTTTAAAGAAAAAGGAAAGGAAAGGGAAGGGAAGGGAAGGG
>VZSZ01007127.1:0-205846 GCA_013398815.1 Ibidorhyncha struthersii
GAAGTTTAAGGTTTCAACTCTACTTGCCATTTTGTCTATACATAACCACAGTAAGACCTAAAAACAGTGACACATCAGATTGTATCAATATCTAATGATTTGTTCTCCTTCTCCTTCAGCATCTCTGAGGTCTTTAACCCAAATTTGCTTAGTTTGTGCCATTGTATGTTTGAAATAGTAGAAAAAGAGCATTAAATGCCACATTCAGTTGTTGCAATTAAGCACTGTGCCATGCACTGGGGCCCTGTATTGTATAGTAGAGGCACCAAAAATAAGCAGAAAGACCTAATGCAGATGGTTCAGGATTTTTTTTTTTTAAAGAAATCCTTTAAAATCTGTGAAATTATTTTCCAGGTTCGTTCTTGTCCTCTTTTTCATCACTGATCAAGACCACAGGCAGCCACTGAGTACAAAAGCAAGTTGACATATGAGGGCTTGTGACAGGTGACAGAATCCAATGTTCTCATGGCCCATAAGGAAGGCTGTAAGCTGAAAAGCAGTTCTAAAATTTCCATTCTGAACACCCTGAAAAGCTGAGTCCCAGTTGGATCATTGGGTTACTTTTATGAAGTCACATATCCTGTTGTTTTTTCCCTTTGTTTAGGATTATCATTCATCTCAAAGATGGACGATACAGAAATATTCCCATGAAGGGGGCACTGCTTCACCATTTCTTCATCAGGATGATAAACAAACACTTTTTGCAGTTTCTCTAATTCAGGCAGCTTTAAAGTATTTCCATGCTTTTTTTTCCCAGTACACTAAATACCTAACTTGTTAGTATCAAAATGGAATACAATTTCTTATGTTGACATTAATGCTGGAGCTATCTCTTCCAAATAATTAATATTAATAGGCTATTTCCTCTTCCTTCTAGCAGTCTTTAGAGCTGGTTCTTGCTTGCTTGTTTGCTTGTTCTTGCAAGTGGATTATTTAGGCTATGGACTTGACAGACTGATCTGAAGGTTTTGTTGCATAATACCATTTAATACTCAGCTGCCATCTATCAAGCCAAAAGTACTTCATTAGTATTGGAAGCCTTGAAATTATTCCTGCAAACTGGAAATTTATCACATAAGAGGTCACGTTTTTCTAGAGGCTCTGGCCTGAGTTCTTTACTCTTGGACCCTCAAGTTGATGTGTGTGTAAACAATAGACTGAGACTAATGCTCCGGCAGGAGATGTCAGCATCCTATATTTAGAGCTTTTTTGATGTTTGGATTAGTAGATTTGTGTTTAACTGAGAGCAGAATCAGTTTCTTAATTGCATAGGATTGATCTCCCTGTAGGGATATATCCAGAATCTCTCCCGGACAAGCATGCCCTTATGTTTTTGATACTTTTATACCTTGAAGTACAGTACAAACAGCAGCTAGGATTTAAAACATCTCATTATATGCAGCAGAGGCTCCCGAGTCCAGCGCCATTCAGTGAATCAGTGGTCAAACTTCTAATAGAGCGTAGCAGACCTGGATCCTGGTCCTTAGCTTTCTTCCTGCTTGTAAGCGATGAAAGTAATTTGTTCAAGTAGCTGCTTTGCTAGCTCTGAGCACAGATACAGTGCTTGGACATCTGATAGGGATCATGCAAAGGATTTAGGAAGAGCAAGAAAGCCTTATAGAGGCTGCAAGAGGTTAAAATATTAATTACACAAGGCTGGTAAGTGTGCCCCCTCTCACCACATGTCGAGGCAAGGCTGAGGTAAACCAGAACCTATTTTTTCTCATGGAGAGTTCAGAAAAGATGCTGCTAGAGTTTTCTTCAAGGAATGTGCATGTCCTCTCTTGGATTGAAATGTAGCCTTCTTTTTTTTTTTAAATAGTTTAGTGACTGAAAGATAAGGCAGGAATTTTGTACTATTGATATGTAAATGAGAAATAATAGTGACCCAGCCTCGTTAAAAAGTCATTTGATTTCAAATGGGGAGGAAGGTGGAAATGAGAGGAGAAAAAAGATGGTTTGTCTCTGTCGAATCTCCCTGTCTGTGTGATCAATGGAAACACAATAAGCCAAGTACCCTTAAGGAAGCGAAACATAAAACTAAAGAAATTATTGATCTTATCTAAGGTTTTGTTCAACCTAAGGAAGAAGAAAAGAAGAGGAAAAAATATCCAAACTCTTTTTCATTTTGTCTGGATTGCCCAATTCAGTCTTAGAGGAGCAGTGTATCTGTTTGAAAGTTGCTAAAAACAAAGCAGTCAGTTTCCACAGGGAATTCTCCCTCCTGCTTCTGCCAGTTTACAACCCTATGGTCAAAACAGAAAACAATTTAAAAACCAAAAAAAACCAAACAAAAAAAACACCAAAACCCTAAACCACAAAAACTGCTTATCATTTATTTTCTTGTGTGAAGGCAGTCTGCATTGTTCCCTCGTTGGAGCTTTTACCCCACCAGCTCACCATGTGATTTTTGTTGCTGCCTTCCTTTTGAGGGATGTTGAGCCCTTTCTCGTCTTTGGTTTTTAAAAGACTAAATACAATGCTGTACTCTAAGAAGTTCTGCTGAGTACAGGTAAAATCACTGCCCAAAAAAAATCAAATCTCCAGTGACACATATTGACATTTTCCTGAGTTTCTTCTGTGATTAATTTTTAAAGTTCCATATCTCTTTGCTCTACCATGTTTTATCATGTTACACTGTTTCACCGTTCTTCTTGATTCCTTGTTACCTGGCCTACTAATTAAGACCTTTCTATAGCATATCAGACTGTGCTGTTCAGTTCGTTACTGCATCTATCATCCTACCAGTTAATGTCTTTTGTGCCATGGTATACAGCTGAGTTCCAAACCGTATATCTCGGTAATATAGCGAGTCTCAAAAATTCAGCTTCATGCTCTGTGAGTACACACTATGATGGAAGAGCCTTTTCCTTGGCATGTTGTGCCTGATGGAGGAGAGATAGTACTAACAGGAATAGATTTTAGCTTCTTGCTTTGAAAGGATTATGAACAACAAGTAGTAACAAATGAGTTTTAAAATCATTGTAGGTCTCTTAACAGTGCCCTTTGAAGGAGATTTTACTAGTGATATGGGTGCCTGTTTGAAGAAAGCCTTTGGGAGAAATGAAAATAAAGATCTTTCTTCTGTCCTGTCTAATGCTTCTTAGAGGAATTGAACGCCCCAGATTTTCTCATTGGACTTGATTAGAGGGAAAAGCCATCCTTTTGCAGAGACACTGGAAGCAGAGAGCAGCAGCAAGCAGTGTGGCCAAACAGTTCATAAGACTTACTGATAGTCATTCAAAATGTCTTTGTTGACCTGATATTATCCATCCCCTTTAACCTGGCTAGCGTGGGCTGGATTATTTAAAATGAGTGATGAACCAGTGATTTACCATGGAAGCGTGGCTGAACTAAGGCCAAGATGAAAGCCGTTCCTCTTTCTACTCCTTCAGAGGTGGACTTCTTTGGTTTGACCTGTTTCTGCCCAAATTAGCCAAATTGTTACCAATGTATTATTTGTCCGTTGAATTACAGCACTATTTCTTTATAGTTATCTGTAGGCAATGAAATACTTTCTTCATCTTCCTTGCTATTGAAGATTACTTACCAAATTGCTGTGAGGATTTTTTCTGTATGCTTTATTCATAAGCAGTTTATTACAGTTAATAGTCAGAAATTGAGTTGTTTTGATGGAGTTTGCAGGTCACATGATACTGCTTCTGTTCTCCCTTAAGATGTATATTGTTCTTGTAATTGGAAATCTGGTGCACAAAGTTACAAATAATTTTAATTTGGCCTCTTGCCAGTATTCAGCCACCAACAAAAATGGTTTCAGTGATATTCTTGCCATAAAGCATGTTTGATAAGTACTTACAGAAAGAAAAAGTAAAGAAATAGCATATATTCTATGCTTTCTGGTGTACGTTTCTGTAAAATGTTTTACATCATCTTTGCGAGTCTTGACAGGCTTTTCCTCATTTCTGATTTCTTTTGTCCCCCAGAGCTTACACTTTTCCTAAGTATGGGTAAGTCTCAAAAGCATTCAAAAGTTTCTTTTCAAAATCATCTCTAAAATGTGTGTTTAGCTGACCCTCTGTGCTCTGGGGATCTCATTCAAAAGCAGATGCTGAGAATAAGAAAGAATGATTTTCTTTCTGATAGTTCTGCTTCCAGTTCTGGTCCAAAGTGGCTCAAATTGGAAGCAGCTGTAATAGCAAAAAAAAGTATAGAAAAAAATGGTTATCTAATAGTAATCTAGGGACTGAAGGTTCAGATTAAGGGGTTGGTTTGTTCGGTTTCCTTAAGTTGTTACCCAAGGCAAAAGTTTACATCCTATTTGCTTTATTTTCCTGCTTTTATTTCCGCCAACCACTTGCAATAATTGATTGATGATGCAATTTGTAACATATTCTAATTGTACCTTTTAGGCTTGTGGGCCTCTCTTCATAAAACTATGTAAGGGTTAATGGTGTTTAGGAAGTGGGGAAAGAGGAGAGAAAGGGTTTCTGAGCAATCAAATCAGGACATGGTGGGCGTTTGTCTTCCTTAGAGACTTGCAGATTCTTATGTGAACTGCTGCAGGATTTTTCCTCATTAGGTGTTTTTTTTATTGGGTTGGTGTGTTTGTTTGTTTTATTATTTGACTGGGAACCGGTTGAGAGAATGCCAACTAAGAAATCGCATGCTTAACTGTGTTCAAATCTGTTTGATTTGTGCCACATTAAAAAATAGGAGTTTGAAGGTGGGCTGGCTTTGGTGCTCTCAGATTGCTTGGCAAAGCAAATCACAGAACTGGGGGATCTTTGTAGGGATCCTTTGGGCCTTACTTCTGCAAGAAAACTGGAGTTTGTCAATAGGAGTATCCTGGCTGGTCTCATCTTTCTTGATGGGTAATAAGACAGTTGTATTAAGGCAAGTGTGACCAAAACCACATAAGGTGTAAATATCATCTCTGTTCCCAAAAGTCATGGGAGTTATTGCTATTTAGTATCTTTTTGTTGAAGCTGCTTAATATTGTCATATAGGAGGGCCACTTAAAAGTCTGTAAATTTTGCAGGAAAGGTAATTCAGGCCTCCATGCTCTGTCTTCACGTTTCCTGATTCTCTCCACGGTCAGTTTAACCTTACACTTTTGGAAGAGATCAGTAGTTGAGTAGAGTTGTTTTACTTGTCATTTCTGGAGAAGGCTTATTTCTGATTTGGTTGGGTTTTTGGGGGGCAGGGGAACTGGTTTGATTTTTTTTAACCCTACGTAGGACAAGACCAATTTTCAGGCACTAGTGTGACTGCTCAAAGCTTTTTGCACCCACTCCCCCTCTTCCAATATCTGCCAAATGTAGGAGTTTTATGAATGGCCCTGGAAAAGCAATGATCTCTTAATCCAATAGACCAAGTTTGCTGCTGTACAAACAAACAATTGTTTTCTCAGGGTGACTGAATAATTCCTTACCTCTTTCAAGTTGGTCTGGGGTGGTTGCCTGCTAAATACAGTGCGCTAGTCCATCTGTTGAGGTGTCCCACGAATGCTGCCATGAAACAAATTTTGGAAGAAGTCCTCCCTGGCACCTGCTGCAGTGGATTTCAGCTGTCACTCGGGCCATCTGTTTTCCTGTTCCTGGGTTGAAAGGTTCAAAGTGTTAGGGGACAGAGGCATGTTCCATTGCGGTTGAACTCATATGGTTACTAGAAACAGGGGAGAATGACACTAAATGGAGAAGAGTGGACTCTTAGCTTTCTTTAGCCTCTCTGTCCCCAAAGCACTCAGGAAGCACTAAAACCTGACACAAGAATTGTCAGGAGGCACCGGGCAACAGTATTTTAGTCTTTCTCATTATTGATGTGTACCCAAGAAATGATATATTGGAGGTAGTTGATATATATGTCAAAAGATGATAACTGATGCTAGGATCATGGATGAAGATACAAATTTAAATTCTTATCTTCTGTTTTAATTATTTCTCCTGTGATGTTGAGCCAGCTGTATCCCTGACTTGCTAATTTCAGTGATGTTGTATCAAGGTAGATTTGGACCATTAGCTTTGGAGGGATATTCCAGAGACCTTGGCAGTCTTGGAAGGAAGGATGTGTTAACAATGCACTGGGAATAGCTTGTGAATTTGCTTCCTCCATCTTAGACCCTGTCTGGAAGGAAATAAGAATGCCTCTGCCAGCTCCGTTTTTGGTAAAAGCCATGAGAGGCACCTGATTTTATCCTTAGTCATGTACTCGTCGGTAAGTTATTTTAACTGCAGACCTTTGGTTAATGAAAATTGTGAAAATCTGTACAGAAGGGCTGTCACAGTGGTGATTTTAACAAACCTCAAACTGAGATTGAGGCATGTCTAGTGGGAATGAGCCACAGGGAAGTCAAATTGCAGCCTACTCCCACAGCACTGGTCTTTTAAGCTTGCTGTGTGATTCTGTTTTGAACTTTCCCACCAAGGTGGGTACTTGTGTACCAAGTTTAGTATAACATAAGTTAGCACGGATCTCAGGCATTTCTAGATATTTCAGTCCCAGACTTAGCTTTTGACACAACATTTTCACACAGGAGTGATGAATCTTTCCAGTATGGAAATGAGCAGACCTATTAATGGTGTCAAAATGTGTGGTTTATGATATTTAATTGCCAGAGCAACATAGTGATTAGGCTGAAATTACATATCTTTTGGTCGGTAGCCACATAACCTGTATTTTCTGGTCCCGTTAGGCTATGTTGAGACAAATAATTATTCCTGGATGAGAACTCTCCACAGGCTTCCCACGGGGGGGGATGCTGCAGGCTGCCACAGAGCAGTCCTAGCAGCTAAGATAACTTAGGGCTCAAGAGCGGTGTCCTCATGACATTTCATGTGCACGGACATTTCCCTAGATTCCTCTTCAACGTAAAGGCACCCCATTATATATCTGCAGAAACAGGAGTGCTGAAGATAACATTAGCATAAAATGGAATAGACAAAAGGGCTGTAGACAGAAGAACATGGGATCTTAGCTCACGTTTTAGGACCTCAGTCATGCAAATCATGTTTCTCTGTCTCTCCTACTTAGACATTCAGGCTAAGAAATAGGATGCAAATCATGGCTTGGCAGAAAATATAGGTGCTATATCCTAACCCAGATTTTGTTGGTAAAAACATGTTACAGAAGGAGAAAAATATGGTCCTGAACCACAAAGAAGTGAAAAATTTGCTAGCTTCTCTGCCTTTTGGAACCAATTTCAAAGTTGACACTAAGGGGATGTCTGCTTCTCCAGCTCCTAAGCAGACAGCCTGGCCCAATCTGCAGCCCTTTGGCAGAAGTAGTATCTTAAATCAACTCCTTTGTCTCTACTGTTGATAGATTATTGGGTGCTGACTGGCTGCGTAACCGGAGAATAGGTCCCATGCCATATGGTTAAATTAGGGCACAATAAAAAATGACGAGGGGGTGAGAGCATAATAGATTTGACTCTGCAAAGCTGGGAGGTATCCAGTTCTGTTGAGGTTCAGAGGACATGGCTGGCATGCAGAATGAATAGCAAAGCAGAGCAATCATGTATCCCCTTCTTGGCCCACTCTTTTCCACCATCATAGAATTGAAGCAATTGTCTTAGCTCTGCTGTTTACCCCTTCTGTTTGGGACTCGGCCTTGCAGAGTTTGTTTCCACTAATCCCTGCAATCTCCTACATTCCTTTCACTTGCTAATGATGTTAGCAATTTCTAGTTGGTAGTTTGCTTTTTATTAAACCAAGGGACATCACTCCTTGGGGCTGATGAGTGGAAAACAGGCATTATCTTGGTTCTTTCCTGTCTTGAATGCTGGTGTTCCTCTAGATTTCTTTTTTCCCTGGTGCATGGTAAACTGATGTTTCTGCTTTGTCTATGAGATCTTCCCACTTCCCCAGGTATTTGGTTGTAACCCAATCTTTCCACATTCCAATGCTGTACTTGAGAAAGGAGGTGATAGGTACTGACTTAGAGCGATTATCAAACTGTTTCCCTACAAAAGGAATCAGAATTGCAAGTATCCTGTTGTACCCGTCGTCTAAAATTTAAGAGAGTAGGATTAGATGGAAGAATCCCAGGTTTTGACATTACAGATCTGGGCAACCTATATGCTTGAAGCAAAAAATCCATTTGCAATTGCACTTGAGGTTGCATGGAGAAGAGATTGCGTTTTGTGAGGGAACAAGATACAAATCAATGGCTGACCTCCATATTTTCACCCTGCTGGCAAGATACTGTTATTGTGGCCCCATTTGAAAATGAACAAAACCAGTGTACTCATGCAGAGACATAAAAACAACAAATGCTGTCACCTTGTGACCGAGGGAGCGGGTCCTTCCATGTGCTGTAAGAAGGAACAAACTCTCCTAGTATTAAAATCAATGCTGTCATGCTCAGAAGTCAAACCGTCTTTTTGTAGTGCCAGAAGGCTGAAAATGACTAGCAATTTGTGGTCAGGCTAATCTCTGAATTGTATTTATTCAGTTAATGAGTATAGCTGAGGACCTGGTTTGACTTCAGATGTGGATTTGTTGAGCCTTAGCTACGTTCACAGTACAAATTATTAAAGCAAACAGAAAACTACAGACATGAAGCAAACTAGACACTTAAAGATTATTTTAAATTTTCTATTATAAATATTGTAGTGGTGACACAAATCAGGTAATTGTAGCCATGCACATGTATGTGATTTTTCTGGACGAAATGTTACTGTTCTGTTTGAAGCCTACTAAGCAATCCTGAATTTCATGACCTTGAATGCCCATGGGATTTCAGTCTGCTGAAGAAAAAACTGTTGGGGACGATAAGGGAGAGAAAAGCAACATTTCTAATGAAAACTAACTGCAGTATTTCAATGGTGTCCCTTTAAAAGTCCAAATATCATTGCACATCATCCTTTCAAGTTTTCTGCGGAATTACAGCAGCTAGCTTTTTGATTTCTGATGTCTCTCTTGCTTGTTAATCTGGCCCCGTGTGGATTTATTGTACAAATCTATTTGGCAGCTGAAAATTGCCCTTTGATGAAGCTTCTGGTCTAATCATGAACTCCTCAGGCATGGAAAATAAGAATGGGGAGGTGGCAAAAGCACAGTCTAAAAGAGCCATGTTTGTCTTTCACTCTGCATGGATTTTAGAAGCATCTAAATTTCAAAGTCTTTCACACACAGGATTTTCTGCAAAGATTGATTTTGCTCCTCTTAAGATCATAACATTTGCCATGCTGGATCAGACCATTGGTCCATATAATCAGGTATCCTGCCTCATACAGAGCCTGGTTCCCCATGGCTCAGAAGAGAACAAAACCAGCCTGTAATGCAACTGATTCAGTTACACTAAGACATGGAAAGGAAATAATCCTGCCAGCCTGACTTGCCTCCTCCACTTCCTACGCTGCAGCATGAGGCCTGATTATCATTATCAAAACCTTGAAATAATGAGCTATATTCTCTGTGAATAATTAAGGCACTTCGTCCCCTTTCGTAATCTTTTTTCAGACAGGGCTTCCTGCAGCAGTGAATTCCACTAGTTGATGCCTACAGTATGTATATGCTGTCCATCATTAAATGTAAGCTATATTTTGAAATCCGATCTCCCTTTTTTCTCCGTCTGTCCCTTTGCTGGTTTCTGTATCCTTTCAAGGTGCCCTTCTCACAGCTGCAGGTGTTCCTAGACTGTTCCATCTTTCAGCTCACTATCCATGTTCACTGCCATCCTTATGCCTCTGTTATCTACAGCCGGGTCCCCTGGTCCGGTCTCCTCCGAAATCAAATTGGATGGTCTGTTCATTCTCTCCAGTCTAAAAATCTGTAGATGCATTCTGGTTCCACCCAGCTCTTGTCTCTTTGTTCCATTTCTTTGTTTTGTTTTCAGTCCAGATTTATTTTTTCACGTATGCTAAATTCTTCTACTAATTATGTTATCTTTTCTCTCTATTTTTCCTTCTACCACAAAATTTGTTTCAAATTACCTGATATAGCAGGACTGACAGTTATTCCTCTGCATTGAAAGTACTAAATTCCTCCCTCACTGACACAGTATTGATGGGAGGTTTTTTTGCTTAAATCACGATATGTGCCCTTGCTTGGTACTCTAAATATCATAAATAATACATGTGTGTCTGCAGATTGCGCCATGTGGTGGGTTTGTCCTTGAGTAGGGTCAGGTCTTCCATCTGGAGAAAGGCGGGTATTGCATGAGCCCACACTTAGAGATTCTGCTTCTATCGCGGCTCCTTGAGTACAATAGTGTCCTTTCTGTGTAGCACAGCTCCACAATCTCTTTCCCTTTCTGTGACTTCAGCCACTGGGAGGAGATGGTGGGGATCCCAAATGAACAGGAGCAGAGAGGCCAGCATGCTGTGCTGCACATCTACGAGATCTACGCGCATAGTGGCGTATGAAGCAGGACTCAGAAGCAGAAGTCTCAAGTCTGGACTGAAGACAAATATTTCAGTCAGAGTAAGAGCAAAGAGGGCTCAGTTCTCCTGCTCTTGTCTGCCACGTCCAGACACAGCCTGTCCTGTAGCAGGGAAGGCTGCAGTTGCTGGGAAAGGTATTAGGCACTGAAAACAGAATATTAATAGCAAATTTATGGAATTTTAATGGCCAGAAGGGGCCGTTAGGTCTTCTGGTTTGACCTTTTATACATCATAAGCCTTTGGGTTTTACCCAGGCAGCTTTGTACGAAGCCTGATAACTTGTGTTTGTGTAAATAGGTTTTGTAGAAAAATATTCAGACTGAATTTGAGAACATCACATGACTGGAAACCCATCTGGTCCCCCGGTATTTTGTTCCAGGGGTCAGTAACTGTTAAATATTGTTGCCTTATTCTAATTTGAATTAATCTGCCTGCTGTTTTCAGCTGCATTCTTCTTATTTTTCTCTGCTAGTTTAGAGAGACCTTTAGTAACTTGCAATTTGTTTTCTTAAAGGTACTTAAACAATGCAACCAAGTCACCTTTCAGTCTTTTTTGATAATTAATTAAACAGGCTGAATTCTTTAATAGTTTGTCTATATCAGAACATGCAGGAAAGTGCCTCTGAATTATCTAAAGGTGCGAGTGGAAAGTCCTATGCTAAACCACATTAAGCTACATGTCAACACTCTGAAGCAGAATTAAGGCGGCCTTAATTAAATTTGGCTTAACTCATTTCTAAAGTAAATTAAGCCAAACTGAATTGCAAACACTTTAATTCTAAATAACAGAACAGAAGTATGTGCTTCTTTATGTGATAAACTTGTAAAGTAAGGGTTTGCTTATGCCAGATGAACTCTGAGATGGAAGCTGATACACCTAGCGGGAGAGTTCTGGATGGAATGTGGAGTTTTATGGTTTATCTTTAGGTAACACTTTATATTGCATACTGCATATTGATGATGAAGAAAAAACCTGCTGTGATCTGCCTTGAATGTGCTATATTCTAATTTTTGTCCAGGGGAGAAATTTTTGATGCATGCATTGCCAGGTGGTTGGAGATCTACAAGTGAAGATACATGGTCTGGCAAGAGACACTTCAGCACAGTGTACAACCTGTGGGGATGCAGACATCAGGGACAATCCAGAAATTATTTGCATACATGCCGTAAGTGGGGGAAGATCAGACACAAAGAAGCTGAAGGTAGTAGAAATCAAAAAAGATGTTGGTTTCTCATAGCCAAGAGAAGAAAGATAGTTTTGAGATGTTCAGTGCTGATGATGTGTGATATTCTTCTCTCAGATACTCATTAAGACAGCTATTGCCATATAGAGAATTAGAAGGGTACCTTTGATGAGTGTCCTTTGGTGTAAAACAAAAAACATTGAGATATTTTCAACCAAGTAGTTGTCATAAGTGAAATTCACTTGGGAAAAGTGGAGAGAGGAGTAAACAAAAGTGTAATGTGGCAGTGCATTGTCTGCCTGGAGCAAAAGGGTAAGATATAAAGGCAAGTTTGGATGATGCATGTTGGAAACACATGGCAGAGAAGTACGTGGAGTGGTGTATCATAGGATTCTAATCTTTCACAAAGCCAAACAAAATAATGCTGAAAGGGGGGAAGGAGGAAAAAAAAGCAAGCTCTATGAAAACAAATGCCGTTCAAGTTCAAATAGCTTGTCATAAAGACGTGAAACCAGTGTGGGAAAAACTGTAGAAGGAATATATTTCTCAAACGTGTACGTACTACTGCTAAGCATCTGAGCAATGAGCAATTGAAAGATCTTGCTGATAAAGTATAATGCAGTTGGTCGTACTGAAACCTCCTAGGAAAAGTACATTTTTGGAATTTCAGAATCTCCAGATACTGGTTTACCCCCTGGTTGGGAAGGACAGAAAAGGTAGTAGTAGGCATGTGTGTCTGGGATGGGAGGGAATGGCAGTCTGTTTACATCTTCATTTCCTGATAATTCAGGTCTACGTATTGCAAGTATGCTGGCAAAGTCTAGGAAATGAGCCTGCTTGGCACACTGAATCAAACTAGAAAATGGGATAAGTTACTGCCTAAGTACTTGTTTTCAGTATACAACAAGTAAATGTGTAGCTATGGACTTCAGTTCTTCAGTTTGGGTGAGATATACCTGAGATTTCATGCGGCAGCAGTAAATACTATTAAAGATTCCAGATGTTACAGATGATTATTTTCTAACAGAGAAGATGTTGTATCCAGCGTAACTCTATTTTGGACTACGTTATAATAGGAAAGGATGAATTAGTCTTTGGTGTGGGAGTTTGTGGTTACCTAGACACCAGTGATCGTGACCCAATTACATTTAATATGGGCAGAGGACAGTGTTCCTATTAACATGTGTTCATGTATATTTTTTCCTTAATAAGGGCTGATTTTCCAGAGCTGAGGCAATGTTTTAAGTAAAGCAGACCACAAGAGGAAAAAATATACAGAAGTATTATGAATAAAAATTGAGTCCTTTTTTAAAAGGATTTTGTTACATATCCAAAAAGGCACAATTCCCTAATCAAGAACTGAGGACATATTCAGTTAAAACTGATCCTGGTTTAGTAGCAAAAAGAAGGCAATAATTAGAGTGTAGAGGACAGTGAATCATAATATTGATGAAAAATCTACATGATAGATTGATTATAGTAAGACAGATTTCTGTTATTTCAGTCTCAGTTTCTTGTTTGTTAGCACTAATTGTTTACCAGTATTTCTGAATGTAATGAGTAAACAACAGTAGAGGTCATTTTCCTAAACGTGGCTGCTGAAAATAATCTTCTGAGGGATAATAGCATAGATTTATTGTTTCTGAACAAAGAAAACAGGGAAAATAGATAGCAACCAATGTAATGTAGGAAATGGATATAAGAAGCTAAACAGTAAAAATTCATGGCAGTCAGTACTGAGAACAGTAAGAAAGTATTTGGTACCATAACTAGCAAAGAAGCTCTGGAACATTATTATAGGAATTGCATTGATAACAGTGTTAAACAGATATATTTATTAAAGTGGTATCTTTAATTTGTTAGAAGTCTTTCTTTTTCCATCGATAATGTTGTTAGTTTTTCCGAAGATTATGGTATGTCATAATCTGGGTATTCTCAATAATGATGCTGCTCAATGCTGATTATCATTCCCCTTATCGCTTCTTCCTCTGGGATTTATTAGGTCACTGGACTAGATGCAGAAGGAACACACTGTTCCTTTTCAGGACCTTTTGTATCTGCCATGGATTGGCATCTGTAAGACCTATCTATTCAGTTTGTTCCCTCTGCCCCAGAAATGGGAAATCTTCCACTCTGCTGTCTGCCCACTTAGTCTTAGCAACTTTTTTTTTTTTTGCTTTAGGGATCAGATTTAAAGAGACCAAAGTCTTACCAGGCTGCTCCTAAGACTTAAACGCACCTCCAAAGATGGCTTACCTCATTTTCTGTTGTCATCATCGTCATCACCATAGTCAACACTTCCTCAGCACCTTTCACGTCAGGAGAGAAAAATGTCAATATGTAGTTGTGGAAAGCAGGTGTTGTCTTTGAAACTTTCAGATACTTCAAGAAATGTTCCCATTTTGCACCAGAGTGAAAACACAGCCTTTTGAAGTAACTTGTAAAAATTAAAAAAAACTGATCTCAGAATAGATCGTTACCCTCTTTTGGGCTGAAGAAAACTCAGATGCCAGTCTGCCTGATTCAAAGCACGGAGTTAGATCACCAGATAGTTATTTTTTTAACTCATCCCTGCTTCTTATGTAAGAGTTCTTCCATTTTGTGTAAATAATAGAATCACAGAATTGTATAGGTTGGAAGAGACCTTTAGGATTATCAAGTCCAACCATAATAAGGTATTCCTTGAGCCAGGAATATACTCGGTAGCAACGGTACTCACCTAAGATGGAACAGCCCTAGTCTAAACCACTGCTCCAATTAATATTTAATTGTTTATAGGGAACGGGGGAGCTCAACTGGAAAGGGTGTCTTTCTTGTGGGGTCTGATCAAAAATGTCAAGAGCTGAGCAGCTCTTCTGGAGAAAAGTCACCTCTAATCTGTTATACTCCTGCAAAGAAGTTTTGGCTTTGATTAAAAAACAGTTTTCTCAAAACATTTCTAACCAAATCTCTTACTGTGTCCCACCTCTTCTTAGCTTTTGGAATAAAGCAGACAGTTTCCTTTGGGGGTGCTGGAAATAATGACTGAACTCCACAATAAAATTGAATCGGAGATTCGTACAAAGTAACGGTGAGAAAGATAATTTTAAATGACTTTGAGGAAGATATTGCAAATGAATTTGAGAGAGAAGTACTGCCATGTGCAACCAGGGCCAAAAAAGCCCAGAAATTTTTGTCCGTTTTACAGTAGCTTATTCCTGCTGGGCATCACTTATTTATTTTTTAAAACATAGTTTAAAATATCTGGATTTGCTTTTGGCACAGGATCAGAAGGGCAGTTTGCATTTTGGTGGAAGGTCCCCTTTTTTTCTAGTCATTCCTTTAAAAGCTATTGGTTGGCAGATTGCAGGTGCTGAGACTTGGTGTGATTTGAAGGGGAAGCTGGTAGTTTATAAAATGATTTTATCTTGCAAGGTAATTGAAAGTTGAGTGAGAAGAGTATTTGGTTTGGAATGCTAACTCCACATGAAAACAGTGGAGGAGGAATCTAGCACTTCTGAAGGCATTTATTTTGCCACTCTCTTTTTCCATTATATTATATTATACCTATATTTTCCATTTTTATTGCTTTCCTCATATTTTTCTTCCTAGAGTTGAGAAGTAATAGACTGGGATCTTGCTGTCGTCTGAGTTAGGGAGAAGGGCGGTATAACCATGTCATGATGGCCCAGAGCATACATGCCTCACTGGCCAGCAATGATGGGGAATAACGGAGACAACCCTCTAATACAACATAAGCAAGCCTGAATACCTTGGTACCTGCTGGGAACCTTCAGCTGTCCTGCACCCAGCTGAACAGACACCTAAAGTCAACGCCGTAACCTACGCTACTAGAATGAACCGTCTACCAAAGATGAAAGTAATGAATGTGCTATGTGATGGACGCTCTGTTCCCTGCAGTCTGATGGCCCATATGGATTTTGCAGTAGGCAGCTGGACACCAATTTTGCAGTGACCTTTTAAGAGCAGCCCTTTTGTCTTTTCCAGTGAGGGAGAATGAAATAAATGGGATCTGAAAGCAGAACTCAGGCTGGCTCGGAAAGAGCGACAGAAAGGTCACTTTTCTGATCAAGCTAGTATGTTTAGTGATTGGAAGGACTTCCCGGGATCAAAGTGCTGAAGCTTTTTCTGGGTTAAGCGCAACCCCGCTAACCTCCACTGCGCTGAAATGCCTTGAATTTCTTATGTGGTTGATCAGCTCTAGGTAAATGTGTTGCATAGAATGGATACCTGCAGCAAGCCACCAAAAGTGCTTCTATGGTTTCACACACTTGGTCCTCACAGATACCAAATCCTTTGATTTGTGTACCCTGAAGTATGATTTGTACTGGGGACTGGTATTAAATGTCAGCTTTGAAAATGGGCCTTGTCACGACTAATGCGAAATTCACTCCTGTGGTTAATTTAACGAGATAGATCGGCAGACATCATACATTTATTAAACAACCATAATTATATTTATATTAATGCTGATCTCTGCCCAGGAGAGATCCAGGCCTGGCATAATAGGATTTGTTCATAATGCAGAAGTGAGATCTCTGAATATAGATACAGCACGAAGCTCAGGACTGTGAGAGTGAGGCCATGTTGTGGGCTGAGATTGAGTAGCTCTGGGATGCTCAGATGCAGGTGAGGCTGTGGGCTGTGCCAAAGGTACATGATTAGAGCTCATGTCAGATTTTGGGAATACCGATAGCTTTTTGGTTATTCTGGATGCTGCAAGGTTGGTTGAAATTCATTGGCAGAGGTATTGACCACTGTCAGGTGCACTGCATTTGCATGCTCATTCACTTTGAAAGGTCAGCAAAGCACCCTGACAATTTTAAAGGCAGCCTGCTGTGTCTGAAGTCTGTTTAGTTTCATTCTATCTTCTCTGCAGGATATGGTATCAAGTTGTTTTGATGTGATACTGATCACGTAGCGCATCTTTATGTGGACGAGATCATTGCTTAGGCTTTGGAAACAGATAAGAACGGCATTCTTTCTGAATCTTCCTACGTACAATTATGTTGTTTTAGGAAAATGGCCCATTATTATTGCCCTGATTTGTCCTGTCTGGTTGCACTGATGTCCTGGGAATAAAGCAGGTTTCTGGGACAGTGGCAGCTCTGCTCAGTTGGTTGCAGAAGGCGAGAACAGCCTCTACTGGATTCAGCAGCGTCTGCCTGCTTCTTATGCTGACACGGTGCCCACCTCTCCTCCTCTGCATACTGATGTCCTGTATCTTTAGTCTGCTTGTCTGTCACTGTAAACAGGGGAGAACAAAGTTGACAGTGTTGGATTCAAGGGCTGTAAGTGGTTATTGATTCCCAGGCCTCTTGCATTTCTAGAGGTGGGGGTCAGGAAGGTGTGTGTTTGAGTACAGACATGAGCACGCAAGTTTGTAATGGCGTGTTAGCACCGGTGGGTCATAGGATGTACATGATTATGCTTTGCAAGTGGATTTGTATATGCTGTAGCTAGCTGTGTGCGTGTAAGCGTGCTAGAAGAGGACGTCTTTGTACATTATGCTTGGAAGTTGTGCACAAGGGCGTTTGTATGTGTGTAAGTGTGCATTTATCTATGCTTATGGGCGGAACACTAAACGTACGTGATCGGCATCAGTATTTATTGCTTGAAATTGCTTGCATGTATCTTGTGTGTGTGTGTGATAGTACATGGGGCTACTTGTGGGTCTACACTGGGCAAGGTGCAGCTAAAATAGCGATGGACTGTGCGGCGTTCTGCTGTTGTGTGACACCATCATAGTTGCTAGTGCTGACAGGGTGGGGAGAAGGCAGAGACGCATAACCCTCAGCCTTCCTGCTAAATCTTTCCTGCATAGCACATGTGGGAGTCTGTAGCCTGAGAAAGGGGAAAGGGAGCTCATTTCTAAATGAAGACTGAAAAGAAAATGCACACAGCAAGGACTGAGTTCAGATTTCATTAGCTTCTGATATCTCTGTTCATGGGGAAAAAATTCACACTTCCTTGGTGACCTTTTAGTAAATGCAAAGCCAGAGGGGAAATCTGTCTTTCGGTTCCTTTACATTTGTAACTAATTAGAGTGGAGGTGTGGAGTGCAGCATATGGGATTGCAATAGAGCCTGCTGAAGGACAGCACACTCACACCACTGGCATTTGGGCATGTGTTGCTTGCATAGGGTAGCCCACAGGACAGCAGAGGAGATGAATGCCTTCTGAGGTCCTGTCCCATCCCATCTTCCAGCTGAGATTGGTGCGGAAGGGTAGAGTAGCCTCACACTGTGCAGTCCAGTTCAATGCCGCCTTATTGACGTGAGGAGTGCCAAGGGGGTGGAAAGCACAAACAGTACAGGCAATGCCTGTCACTACTGTTCCTTTAAGCTGATGTTACCTGCTGCATTATAGAAAAGATTGAAAGGAACAAACCCTATGTTCCTTGGCTTTTCTCGCCTTTCCTTAGGGTCTTCCACAGCTCTTTAGAAATGTCTTTGGCAGCATAGGTATCTTGGGAATTAAAACAACACGGATGGGTTTTGTGGCAGTGGAGGACAGGACAAAGCCAGACCATTTTAACTGGAGATGTGGAGTCAGATCCTATTTAAGTACCCTCAACCTGTTGATTCAGAGATGCTCAGTACCCAACAGATGTGTAAATGGTGGCTTTTTATTCATGCCTTTGATACTAATTACAAGGGCAGACACTTGATATCAGCATACTCAGCTAACTTTTTACTGTCTGCTGTTGACTGGTGTAGCATGAATGATATCTTCCGTGAGTTCATTGCTAGCAAGGAGGAGAAATCTTATCAGTATTTTCTATGTCTCTTTGGAATAATCTTTTGTGACACTCTCTGGGAGAGAAAAAGCTCAGGTAGATTTATGAATGCATGTGAAAAGGTTCTTCAAAGAGGGACAGCTTGAAGAGAGATCAAATTCATTGTGGTACAGATTTGGCTTATTATCTGCTCATACATCCCAAGAACGAGAAGCATGTGGCTCTTCTATGCCTGCTCAGAATACATAAGTACAGTCCAGATGGCATTTAAGGTCAGGCTGGCATTGCTGGAGATCCTGACTGTTGGAAATAAGAGAGGATAAAATTTTGAAGAGAGGCTTATTTCATGAACGTTGAATAACAGATATTTCAATCCCCAAGGTGCTTCATTAAGTATCTTACTCTTTCCAGTCAGTTCCGCTGATTTCACTTGAGAGTGTACAGCTATGATAAACTGAATTAAACGTGAGATCTCATAACCCCTCATCCAAAATCTAAACCTTATAGAGCTTCCAAAACAGCAGGATCAGTAATTGAAGGCCTTCTCTTTGAGACAGCCAGAAGGCTCCCAAGACAACCAGAAGTGTTTTACCCACAGTATTTCTGTGCCAGTGCTACAGAGGCTTGGCATAACCCCAAAATACATCTTATTTATGTATACGTGCTTGCATTTAAAAGGAAAGGGGAAAAAATAAAAAGAAAAAACAAAGCCCTAAGATCTTTCTTTCCTTGGTGGCACATGGCACTTTTGTGTGCAACAGCACAAAATTACTTGTTATGTATAGAGAACTTGTGTATATATAGAGAGAAGGTTGTATAGAATTTGCTTTCCATTTGGAGGGAAAATCAGCAGTATTGTACATGGAGAGGATAATGCCACATGTAACTCGTGTAACCTGCCTCTGCAAGCTTACCATCTGCCTATGAATGAGTGCTTTGCCCCTGTGCCTGGATGTGCCCACAGCTCTTACAGACCTGGTACGAGAACCTGTAGGGACTGAATTAGGACTTTGTCTTTACCGATCACACGTAATCCTTTGTGGGCCTCAGATGCAGAAGAGAGGTTGCAGAGCTGGACAGAACAAAAGGGGAGGAGATGTTCGATCCCAGGTGGATTTGAATGTTTTCAGTAGCTGGATCTTCGTATTTCCATTCCTTGGCTTAAGAATGACACCAGACTAAGAGCTTTGGAGTGGCTTTAGGGGAACTGCAGGGGGAAATTCATTAAGTGGTGGAGCTGGGTCTGCTGCAGGTGGGATCTGTTGCATGCTCCAGTCTGAAACTAGAATGGCAGAGACTGCAGGGTGGAGGAGGATGACCAGGGCATGGTTAGCATCACCGAGTCACAGAAAGCATAGCACAGCTTTATGGTTATGCATGACTATAGCCTGCATATTCTGTCGCTTGCTGACAAGTGTACTATGTTCACCTACAGACAAAGAAGTGAAAAAGAATAGAGTATATTTTTCCCAAGTCATTTGCCAATCATTTTTGATTTTTATTAGGAGTCTAGAAGAGTCTGGGCAATAGTAGTGCTCAGCTTGGCTCTTGTAAAAGGGCTTAATTTTTATGTTTCCATTTAGTCATTTTTATTGTGTTGTTTCTTAGCTCGTTGATGAATAAATCCCAGTTACACTGAAGCAAATGCCTGGGATTATAGAAAAACAATCCTCTGCTATTTCTTTGTATGTATTGGGGGCGACAGGTATTGCTGGGTGTAATTAATTCACTTATAAAGGACGAAGATCTGCATTCTTGTGTTTTCCTATTATAACACTAATTACTAGAAATTATTAGCATGGTGTTAATAAATGCATGAAGACCATGTGCACAATTTGCAAGAGAAACAGATATGAATCTCTGTGTGTTGCCTGTACTTTTCTGAATCGCAGGTTATGTGAGTGTTTGTACTGGTGGGGTTTTTATGTGCAGTGAATATTTGTGAGTGCAAGCTTGGAAGTGTGTTGGTGGAAGGAATGTGGGTATGTACATGCGAATGTGGGAACTAGTCCAAAACATGTTCTCTCAGACCTTCAAGTGTGCAAATGTGCACTGGTGTGTATGATGAACATGTTATTTTAATTGTGTACTTGTGAATGGGTGCTGTTTGTTACAGCATCTGCATCTTAGAAGTGTGTCCCTGTGCATCTGTGATTATGTGTATGTGTGTGTAGGCACAGATGTATGAATGTGTCTGGTGAGTGCACGTGAGTCCAAGCAGAAGATAATAGGATGTACAAAAATCTGCTGGAAATTCCACCTTAATCATGTTTAGCAGTCATTTTGCACTAAGAAGCAGGCGATTTTACTCTGCGAAAGAAGAGGCACAAATGAAATAAGAGGGCATCTATGGCAGTGACCAGGCAGCTGATTGTCAGTCTGAGACAGACAACTTTCCATATGTGCCTTTTTCTCTCACTGATCCTCACAGCTGTGACCTCTACTAGTAGCAGTTAATAAAGCCTTTGGGGGTTGTTTTATTTTCTTTCAGAGAAATGTGCATAAGAGCTTGGCAGAAACTGGCATTTCTTGAAAGTCATGTCTAATGTTTGTTCCACTGTCAGCCAGTTCCTTCCTTTAGTCTCTGAACATAAGACTTGCCAATAAAAGTCCAGAAATAGCTTCTCTCACTATAACTAATGTTTGCCAACAATAGCTAGGAAGAGGAAAAGAAATCTATTTTTGTAGTTGGATTCTAACATGAGCTTAACCCTGTTGGCTTTAACAAAAATTAATTTGGCACCTGAAGTTAAAAGGTTTATTTGTTCTGGAAAGGTTTTTCACCAAATTCAAATAATGATGGTTGAGACGTGATATGTGTTAATTACTTACGGACAGGAAGGTGTCAGACAAGTGTGTGTAATGGAATACAGTGAAGTTGGTCTTACTGTACCTGTGGTTTAGGATGTTGTAACCTCTATACTGAGGAGTGTGGGAGAAAGTGGAGTATGTGCCAGTCCAGCCTCCATCAGCATCATGGCCCTTCTTGTCTGAGATTTCCCCAGCATCAGGACTGAACGTGAAGGACTGTAGAGCTGGAGTGGAAGGGACAGGCAGGTACGGCTCAGCTAGTAATAGACAGACAGGCTGAGAGACCAATTTCTTCTGTCTAGGCTACAGCTTCTGCACTATCGCTCATCTGGAGTTGAGACGGACAGTTGGAGTTCCTGTACTGAGAAAAGAGGTAAGGCCAGTGATAGCAACAGGAGAAATGGAGTTAACACCAGATGTCTCTCCTTGCCAGCCAAGGCTCTGTCCCACTGCTGCTGAGCAAAGTGAGCAGGCTGTGAAGGATAGTCAGGTTGAACCAAGAGCCCAGGTCACCAGTCAAATCTGTGGTGATGAAGCAGGTCCAAGGCCAAGCCAGGAACACAAGCCAGTGCATCAGGATCAGGTCCAGCGATGGTGACTGGGGTCAGACTTGCAGTCACCCAGTAGGTCTGTAGTGACAAGGCAGGTCCAAGGTGAAGCCACGAAGTCAGTCCATGGGTCAGAGTCCAGACTGCTGGGGCCTGTGGGCAGATACGTTTGTTGCTTTTGCTTGGGAGGCAAAAACAGATTCAGGTTCTCAGTTGCTGTAATAACATCTTCTAATGTTGCATCCATCTTGCCATCCTTGAGCATCACCGCTCTCCTGAACTCACATGGCTTTTTAGTCCTCCTATTGCCTGAAAGCTTGTGGTTGTATGTCATCTTCCTGAGCCTGTCCAGATTCCACCCCCATCTGTCCCTGCTGTGTGGGGACAGCAGCAGCTCCCTATCCACCTTGTATTCTGCCATCCAGCTGCACCCACAGAGGTTGGAGGCTTTCGGTTAGAGTGGCAGTGGTGCTCAGAGGTTTGCTGGACCTGTCTGTCCTCAGGCTGGTACTGAAGAAGCTGAGAGTGAACCTGCTGTATGACAGACATTGAGTAAAGGAATGCAGGCTCACCAGAGTATGGGCGTGGGCAGCTACTCTACCTGAGGGAAGGATTTAGTCTGAGGAGAAAGGGGAGAAACAGGGGGTAGCTGAAGATCTGACTGCTGTCCTGCTCTCAGCAGCTGTCGTTTAGTCTGAGTGAGTTTCATGTATTGCTATTATTGTATTACAAAAAAGATACAATTTCTTTTTAAAACAGACTCTTTTCTTTGGTTTTAGTGTTGTTTGGGTTTTTTTTTTTTTTGGAAACTTAGTCTTTATTTCTTGTTAGTCCCTGATTTTTAAAAAAAAAAAAAGTATGGCAGAATTCCAAATTAATAGCTTCAAACAATTTTGTTCCTAGCAGTGAGAGGTGAAGTGAGAGAGGTAGAGAGAATTGTGGGCTCTCTCCCTAGCTCTGCCAATGCCCTTGATGAGGTGCCTTTGACTACGTTATTCCTCCTCTGATTCAGCATCCCTGCTTGCTGTTCTGCTCTCCCATCTCCCAGGGGGTATCCTGCAATTAATTGAGGGATGTATCTAAATGGCTTTAGCGTGCAAGCCAAAAGTCACCAGGGACAAAGCTTTTACTGGGGCAAGAATAAAGGTCAGGCCCTTGCTGACATCGTTGTCTTGATTAATTAATACACTAATCTCTATAACTCCTCTTCAGCAAATATAATTTGGCCTCAACCCTTGTTTTGTTCATTTTTCTGTGACTTAGCTCTGAGAGAACTAATGAAAAGACCTGGATAGAAAATACTGTTTCTCACCATATCCCCTCCCCTCGGCCAGCCCTATGCCTTGTTCCCCCCTTGGCATCCTTTGCCTTTGCTTGTCTGAGGGCTTTGCAGAGAAGTCCCTATATCAGTTAAATGACTCTTCACTGGATACCAAAACCGACTTATCCCTCGATTAGGGATTTGAGGAGTGGTATCTGATTACTTGAATTACTAGGAAAACAGTGCGTGGAATTGGCTGAAGGGGAGAGTTCCATATGAAACTAATTTCCTACGGCTTTTTTTCTATGGGAAAGTGCAAGATCAATGCTAGAAAACGTTAGGGAGCCTTTGTTCCCTTGCTGAAGCTTGCTGAAGGGCTGAGTAACCACCCCTGACTTCAGGAAGGAGATGCCGCTAGATTGGAATCTGTGACTGTTATAGCTCTGGGGCTCGGTGTTTCAGGGACCGCTGCTTTTGAACACAGAGACTGTCCAGGATCTATTAGGGATCGCTACCAGCATCCGAAGATGTGGCAGGGCTTGGAGAGGAGCAGAAGGCAGAGTGAGCAAATGTGTGTGGTGAAGTGCAGTGAAGCGAACCATCCTTGGATGAGCAAGAGGGGATATTCCCTCCAGGTTGCTACCCAGTGGGAAATCAAAGAAATGAAGAAAATCTCTCCTTGTCTTCTATTCAGCTCTTAGTTCTGGTTTGTTGTACTTTCCATTCCTTTGCGATTACATCCGTGTCTCAGTCAGGTATTGTTTTCTGCTTGAGTTGGGAACATTCCCTAAAGCTGTTCGGAGTGCACAATACTCTTGTTCTGTTTCCCAGGCCAATTTTAGACTGAATTTTGGCAGATTACACAAGTGCAGAATGTTTACTGTCCTGTCTTACATCATCATTTTCCTGTATCATTTATTTTTCCTTTGACAGATTTTTAACACTGTCAGTCTAATATGCATCAGAGGTTGAAGTGTATTACCATAATGCAGTGCATTGTGGGTAATCCCATGCAAATTGTTCTGTGGAGAGTCATGCTGAATTAGGCTCTTGCCCAAAAAAAAGACGGCAAAACAAAGACTTCTTTTTTTTTTTTAACTGTTTGTTCTTTGGATTTCAGAGCAGCTGCCAGAGGCACAGGTTTGAGCCAGTTGTTTGACATTCAGCACCGTGTGCGGTGATGCTCCTCCTCACAGGACACTGCCAAAAGGATGGAATAGTGCACTGCAGTGGGTTTTCTATATATATGTCTCTGATGTTTAGTTTTAAAACATTGCTAGCTTGTCAAAGGAAAAATCTGAGTGAATATTGGAGCAGCACCGCAAAGAGAAATGTCTCTTGCTGCTTTTTCCAAATCCGTCGTACAAACATCTATAGGAAACATTAGTTATCATGAACTTAAAGGGCATCAGATGCCTCTTGGAAGTGGCAGATCTGATCATGTGTAGTGTTGTTTTTATATCTTTGTCTTCTTTTGTTCTCTATTACCGAGGTCATTTGCTTCGAAACTGGCTGCTTTGTTCCTCTAAAGGTCAGTATACTTCCCCAAACTGAAGCAGTAATCCTCCTTTTGGACAGAACACTTGATTGTGGTAGAAATTATTGCAATGTCACAAACAGAGGATTATCATTTTCAGTGGAAATCATAAAAGCAAGTTGAAAAGGACTCCTAAGAAAAAGGCAGCTTGTTCTTATGCAAATTTTCTCAGCGGTACAGCTGCAAGATGAGAAAACCTGAAAGGCTGTAATCTGGAGTCAGCATCTTCTCTGCTGATGATGGTTTGCCTGCTTTGCTGTGAACGGTCAGTAGGTTTTCAAAGATTCGGAGACTTGTAGTTTATTTTTTCAAGGCCTGCATGCTTCTCACCTGATGCTCTAGGAGGTGAAGCATTTATCAGCTGCTGCGTGCTTGCTTCCTGCTGGTCTTCATCTCTGAAAAAGCCAACGTGGAAATATCCACGGCAGAACACGGGGAAACATCAGCTGCTTTTGTGTGAGTCACATCAGTTATCCCACTTGCTAGAGATAGCTGCCTCCCCCTCACCCTAGCGCTGTCTCTCTGATCTTGTCTCCCTTTCTTCAGTCTGTTCCTTACAGTCTTCAAAGACCCCATTTCTTTTTCTCTCCAAAAGCACAGTAAGTGGAGATGTTAAACTGAGCCTGTGATGGAGGGATTATATAGGGGAAAAGGCTTATAGGTGGTTTGCAAAAGTTGGCGTCCAACTGTCAGGTCTAACTGATACTCTCCTCCTTGGTAAATAAGTCCAAATGTCTGAGGTCACGTGCACGCTGCTGCTCAGTTCCTCGTGAACAAGCACCATGGCTTCATCTCTTCTGTAATAAAATAGAAGCTTTGGTTTTCATTTCCATTTTTGTTTTCCTTTTAATAATCATTTTTCCATGCAAAATTAAGGTAAAAATATCCATCAGCCGATCCTAATCTCTGTCAGTTTACTTTGTATCGCTGGATGTGTGGGCTGGTGATAAAATGAGCTTTTGGACTCTGCAGACCTGTAAACCCTGGTTAGCAGTTGATGGCAGCTGTTTCACCTGAAAGAACTTCCCTGATATTTGTTTTCTGACTGTGGAGTCCACATGCCCGGGACTCATCACGGGGTGTCCCTCCTAAACCAGCCTCTTGATGAAATGATCAGTGACTTGCCCTTGAGCCGCCTGGTAAAGTCTCCCTTTGACACAGCTTTCTCATGTGTTCTTTAACTCTTTATATGGTATTATTGTATTACACGTTCGTTACGTGAACCTGTATTAAATGAGAGCAGCCATTAAAGAGAGTCCTGCAGTACTTTTGCCTGAATTACCCTCAGCGTTACCAGCCGTTCTCTAGGTGGCTAGTACAGAGTAATCAAAAGAAAGAAAGAGAAAAAAGAAACGGTTGGACTTTCGCTGTTATTGCCCATTTTTCTGTTGAATGTGACAAGCAGCAAGAAGGGTCCTGTGTCAGAATGATTATGCTGGCACCTGTAAGAAAACAGCCAACAAGTTCCTCGCTCGTACTCCCATCCTTCAGTTTCAAAGGGAGCAGTTGCCAGGCTGGGGGAAGCCCTCTGCTATGCAGTGGCTCTTTTCCCTCTGTGATCTGAGCTGGGCACAGATGCTTTTTGTGCTTTCCCATGTGCCTTCGGCTTGGAAAATCAGTGACTCCTTTGTTGTTTTTCAGAAGTGCTAATACAATAAATTGTAGAATCATAGTTGCTTCCTGTCACTGATCCTGAGGTTGGAGGGAGCGCTAGGTGGGGAGGCCGGCTTTGATGGTGTTTGCTGAAGACGACCAAAGAGAATCTGTGATACGAAAAAAAAAAGAAATTAGCCGAGGGGGAGTCATTTATAATTTAGGAAAAATCTCTTGGGTAGCTCTTGAGTTGTATCAGCGTAAGGGGATGGACATACGGTGCGTGAAAGATTAGAGGAATGAAAATTGAAATGGGAGAGGAAGGTGCAGAACTGTAGATGGCTCTGTGTCCTCACCTCTCACCTCTGGATCTCTGTGTGAGGACCTATTCAAAGTTAAGGAGACCAACATACAGAGACTCTCAGGATAGTCTTTTCTGAACATGTGCAGATAATTATTCCACAAAGGAAGCAGGCATGTGGCATGTGATGTGGTCTGGGCAGGAAAAGCACCACCAGGTGGAAACTCTGCTCTGGGGCCATTGGCAGAAGATCTCAGAGGAAATGAGTGATTTTGCGGAGAGCAGGTGTAGATCTGCAAAAAAGAAGTATGCTTCAAGGCATACTTTCAGAAGGCTCTAGAAGAAAATATGAAACCCTCAGGACTGGAAAAATAAGAGATTGTGTAGGCTGAGCTTTAGGTGCATTCTGGAGCTATTTGTGCTACCCTGGAGCCGCAAGTACATTGGCAGAGCTGGTAGGCAGCCAGGAGGGGAACAGAGCGGGATGCTGTGGGACCACACTGGCTGGTTTTTACACGAAGACTAATGCTTGCAGGTTGTCTGCTGTGTTATTTTATATTTGGCTAAAGTTACAAATCACAGAATCAGATGAAGCCCAGGTTTTGTTCCTGCAGGAGTTGTAAGGGAACAAAGGAACATAAGATTTGAACTGCTAAAGAGAAATCATTAAAAATGGCCAGCTGACTAGATAGGAGGCAGTCTAAAACATGTTTAATGAGGTGCTAATTATAATTCCTCATGTTTAAAAACTTAATCCATGGGATGACAGAACCACAAGCACTGGAGTAATACGGGGAAGAAGGAACACAGTGATTGAAAGTGGTACAGTGCCTTGAAAATATGGTGGATTTTTTTTTTTTTTTTAAGAGGGGTGGGGATTGGAAGATGAAAGAGAAATGGTGTATAAAATTTCACCTATGGCTTTCAAGGGTGAATCAAGACTAATTTTCGTGCAGATTGGATTGCTGGGCATCCCACATGAGTCAGAGCTGATAAAAAGAGAGCTTCCTGCAAAAAAATGCATCAAGAAATTTTGGGAGTTACAGAATAAGAAACAAAAGGACTGTTTGTGTAGTCAAAACTTAGTTAAAAAGCTGGAAAAAATAGGTAGGTTACAGAAGGTATCCTTGGGAAGGAAAGAAATTGATAGTAAGTTGACTCCAGCTAAAACTCTGTGAATTGGTGCTGGTCAATACTGATAATTCTAATGACTAGAAGGAAAGGAAAACAGTAAGAAAATAAGACTTACTGTTTGCACCTGATACAAATTATACAGTAGGAAGGAGGACTGAAAGATTGTGGGAACTAGAAAGGAAGATGAAACATAGGCAGTGGCAGGGTAAAGCATGTTTGAAAGAACAGTTTAAAGCATTCAGACACATGGTTGGGCTCTGAATTAGCTATAACCATTCAAGAAAACATAAGTAGCTATTATAAAGACAGCTTGATAAAGATATCTGTGCCATGTGCAGCAGCAGCCATAAAAAAAAAAAAAAAAAAGAATAAGATGCTTGCATGTGTGAAGAAAGAGGTAGACTTGGAAGATGTTATAATATCCCTATAGACGCGAATAGGAATACCTCCTATGGAGTACTGTGTTTGTTATGGGTCATTTCTTTTGCGAGAGGCAAAGCAGTGATAAAAAGGGGCTAGAGAGAGCACATGAAAGTGTTTAGTGGCCTGGAAGGAAGCTTCGATACAGGGAAAGCATTAGGGATACTAGAGCCGTTGAGTTATAAAGGGAAGGAATAAAGCGTTACTGTGCAGAGCGCGCAGCAGTGTTCAGAAGCAGCACTGAGCACTGTGTTGGGGAGAGGCTTTGCAGTGATGTGGATGTTTGGTGGCAGCGTAGCAGGAAGCAGGCTCACCATCCTGTTGGATTATCTTCTACATAACATTGCTGCCAAGCCAAGACACAGTTTCACTGGTCTGCTAGTCTCCATAATGTGCCGGCGTGGGAGAAGAGCGATGGAGATAACGTGGGGCAGAGTGTTATCAGGTTGGAGCCACGGGGGCGATGTCTGGGTCATGCTGTGTTGGCTTCTCACTAAATCCACTCTAGTGCTTCAACCCCCGTGTTGGTGAAACAGCGAGAGTTACAATGATCCTGGGGTCTCATTGGGGATGGGGAAGAAAAGCCCACTAGCTTTGATGTGTCATTTTGGTCAATACATATTTTCATCACCTCTGTGATGGGAAGAATAGCGCATATTTTATTGGGATAAAAGGGAAAGGCTGTAAGGTTTTCTCCATTGCACTTTGTAGCACAGTGAGTTTTAAGATACAAACTACTTCAGAAGTTCCCAGTATTATTACTTTAAATACTTTATTTTAAAGCCACACAGAAAAATAGCAAGGTGTTGTGTGATATAATACAAGTATATGAGGCTATTGCATGAAATTGAGATGCAACAGTCGATTCTTTATGTAACACAGAATTAACCTGGGGATCCCCATAGTAGATGGCATTATGAAGACAAATACCTTATTACGAATTTTAAAACAGGTTGGATACTTTATGAATAGCATCTGCATTTACATTAGCCAGAGTAAAGTTATAAGTATCATAAATCCTTTTGTTCCAAGGCATGTGGTGATCACCAGCCAGAATTAGAAAATTATTTTACTCCCATGGTGAAATACAGCCAAATTGGGTAAATTCATAGCTGCAAATAAGGCTTGGGTGGGCCAAGAGTCTGGTTACTTTTCTGTACACTGAAGTTATTTATACGGGCAAACTTTTAAGTGGAAGTAGAGAGGGAGGAAAAGTGATCCAGGGATTAGGCTGCCAATTTAGGACTTGCAAAATTTCAGCTTCTTGCTTTCCCAGGCTGCTTTTAAGAGGTAATTCATTTGACACAGATTCTCAGACATACTTAAAGCCCCACCTCACACTTAATCTTCAGATACCTTAGGCTATAGCCTGTCTGTGGCTTGTTCCAGGTTCCACATTGTTCAGATAGCAGGAAAACGTACGTATGCGAGAGAAAGTCATGGATGGACTACTGAGGAGTTTTCTAGGCACTGTCAGATGGCGTGATAACAGTTAACCTGTTGCAAATACTGGGAGCAAGGGGAAGAAAGATGCTTTCTTGAATAAAGCACTCGATTGTCACCAATGTAAGGTAACTGCTTTCTTTCCTCATGCTGCCCCAGAATCCCTACATGGCTTTGAACAGTTCCCTAGTTCTGTACCCTGTCTGCCAAGTAGGTGGCTTAAGTATCCTAGAGCAGCATTTATTTTCCTTTAGGAATTTGCACGTTGGGGTTTTTTGTTTTGTTGGGTTTTTTTTAATTAAAAAAGAACATCGACCATTGTTTTTGTTAGCTCTACAATCTGAAGCTTGCCCTCTGAACTGTCACCTCCAAGAGCACTCTTCTTCATCGGATGGTACAAGCAGGATTCTCCTTCCCAGAACTGTCCGCAGTCCTTGGATTGGAACATTAGACGCTTCGGACCCCCATCACCGGGAAACAATGCAGACTCCTCCAAAGTGCTCAGTTCTGGCCTGGCATGTCACTACAGCCTCTTCAGTTCTGTTTCAAAAGACACTGTGGGACGAGGTGAAAGATTGCTCAGTGTCTGCAAAGAAGAGGGATAATCCATTGGTGTTAGTCCAGCTCCATCCAAAGCCTAAAAATAGGTCGTTAGTGTGTCACACTAATAAATGAGACAGAAAACCAATGTACTACTCAACTTTATTGGAAAGCAAGAACTCTGCAAAGAATAGCATCTTCCTATATGGTTTGCCTGCGTAGGGGAAAATGTTCTCATTTCTCTTTTGCTTTTTGTTCATCTTTTATTCTGGACATGACCACCTTTCACAATTATGGAGCATGTTAAAAAAAAAAAAAACAAAAAAACAAGAAAAGCATAGTCTGTGCCTATGCTATTCAAGAAGGAGCTGACACAGCTGAGCTTTCTGGTACCCTGCATCACCTTCATACAGCAATGCAGAACAGGTATAACAGCATCCAATGGATGTGGAAGCATTCCCTGTCCAGTTAGTCCCTCTCTGTATGAGTGTGCAGTCTTTGGAGAGGTGGGAAGTTAAAGCCACCCCGTCTCCATCCTGGATAATTTGCAATTTGTTGATGTAAAACATGAAATAGCAGTGTGTGGGATGGAGTGGCCAAGCAAAGTGACCAGCTGAGGTTGGCAAATGCAACACTAATATATTTTCTTTGGCTCTTCCAAATCATGATGAGCTTGCCATATGTTGAGGATGGAGTAATTCATGGGAGCTGATTAAGGAAGGGAGAAAGGATGCTGAAGGAGGAGCAGAGAAGAAGAAGTTGGGAAGGGAGAAAAGGATGGAGGGAAAGGACAGCGAGACAGCTGTGGAAATGCTGTGAGGGAAAGGTGTGGAGATGGGAATGTCAGAGAGAGAGCAAGTCAGCACAGCAGAAAGAAGGAGGAAACCCTTCCCCGCAGTAGACCTGGAGAATTCATAATCTAAGTAATTGTTTTGCTGGAGAACTTAGCCACAAGTTTTTGTTTGCTAAATGCCCAGTTCTCCTATGAGCAGATTGTTCAGGACTCTTTCTCCAGCAGATCAGAGGGAGAAGGTATTTCGTCTTCCCATTCACTCCATTCCTTGAACAGTGTGACCTGTAACATTTAACCAGGGAAAGAACCCATTTGAACGATTAACACAATAACCACTTCTTTGTTTCCGTACCCAAGAAGTTTGCTCAGCCCCAGCTCAGGCAAAAGAGCTCAGCAAAAGTTTTGTGAGAGGATTCAAGGCAAGCTAGGCCTTGTTTCCGCGCCGTGTGGCCAAAGTACCAGAGGTAATGAGGACAGACGTTCAGCTTGAGGCACACCTCTCCAAGGGTGAGAAAGGGGTAGAGGTTTCCATTAGCTTTCCTCTTGTTATCATTCCTCTATATCAGCATCCATTGACCTCAACAACCCCTCCTTCTTTCTCATCCTTTTATCTCTCCTGTCCTTTTATCTTCTGTCTCTAACTCCAGCCCCTCTCATCTTTCTTTCTAGAAATTCCTGTTAGCCTATTTTTTTTCTTGCATCTTCAGCCTTTTCTGCTCGCTTAATCCTCTTGAAATCTTTTGGCCCAGATTCCCATCCCCATCCCCTTCGCTTCATCTGTTTTGCATGCCATACCTGCTGCTTAGGGATCTCTGGGGCATGAGAAAACCTGGCTTGTTCCCTACTGTCCTAGTTGTCTAAATAGCCTGTTCCCCAGCGTGTGTCTGCATATTTTCATTCGCAGGGGTTGAAAGGACAGTATCTTTCAGAGCTGGCCCAAGCTAAAATTAAGGCTGCAAACACCAGGCACCAAATGTTTCATTCGGCTCTCTGGTTTATCCTCTAGAGCCTCCAAATGGTTTCTATTAGTATTCTGAGGGAGAGCTCACTGATGGAATTAGTGAGAAACCAGACTGTCAATTTATTTATACCCAGCCTTAGGGCATAACCATTGTGCATGTGTAAAGCTATTGAGATGCAGAGAATATTCTGTGAGTGTGTATGTATATGTATTGACTGGAAGTGAGTTTGCAGAGAAAAGCTGTTGCTCCAAGGACTGAGCAGTGACCAGAACTGGGAGAGGCTGCTGGAGTGGCTGTGCTGCCTGCCAAAAATCCAGCTTCTCTGAGCACAATTGATCCATCTGAAATCTTTTGTCTACTTGTGTTTATTAGTATCTTCTAACTCTAATTTTCCTGTAGCCCTAGTTACCCTTGGGAAGAAATTTCAAATTTAACTTCTGGAGTCTTTCCACCTTCTTCAACAATATCTGCATTATGAAACTGGTGCTGCTTTTGGCTGCAGGAGTGTTTCAAGCATATGAGTAATGTATAACAAAGTTTTTCCATTGCATTGTTATTTAGCATCTGAAGCATTTTGAGGGCAAGTTGAGAGCGATTAGAAACATTTACTTGCGGATATTTATTTGATGCATCGGTGCTGAGTATGAATGATCTGGTTTTCCAGTATGATTTGATCGATTTTGTTCAGGATAATTTGTATTGACAACATTCTGGCCAGATGATAAGTCAAGGAATGGCTTTTTTTCCTGCTCCCCAGTTTCCTATTCCTTATGACAATGTCGATTAAGAGATGCAGGTGAGCATCCTACTGCCCCAGCTTTTATGCTAGCAACAGTTTTGGCAGAAAAGGCAAGAAATTAAAACTAGACCAAGAGTTAGTAGACTAACACTACAGACTAACAGTGTCTGTTTCATTCATCTGATTGGCCATGTTGCCTACCTCTGGAATTTGTTTCTTCCCATGAAAAATAAATATATCCAAAACTTGTACTGTTATTAGATGTCACCTCCTCCCGTGATGTCTGTTGCAGTATGAAAATGTGAAAAGGGGTTAGGAAAAGTTGATTAGCTCCGTTATTCTCTATAAGAGCCAGGAAACAATTAACCTGTTATCATTTAACATGATGCCTGCAAAAGACTGCGTGACAGGGCCCGTGGGACCGATGGACATATTTGTATTGCGCAGTGGAGCGTGATGCATCAATCTGGTGCTGGTCCAGACTGGTACTTTCATGTAACAGAGAACAGAAACTATGCGATGTGAGCTGATCGTCAAAGCAGGATAGCTTTGTTAGCATGTTTCTGAGGCTGGCCTGATTAGGACTGATGAGCTTGTCTGCAGCTTTGTTGTGCAGAGATACTCTTTCCTGCTTCAGAATTTGCTTAGATTCTGCTGGCTTGGAAGACTTTGCACCATGCTCTGCTGCTCACGTAGATGCGTCCAAATGAGGACAGAGCCAAAAAGCATTGTGCTAGAGAGAAAGATGGGGTCACTGGGAATCCGGGCTGGCAGGACACTGCAGGGGAGTCGCCTTCAGGCAGAGCAGCTTGCTCCTGTACAGCTGTGGCAAACGAACCGTATACTGTCACTACATGTAGAACCAACACAGCTTCCCTGCCATGGAGGTGTGCTTCTTAACCAGCTTATTAACCAAACCAAGGTGGACCACTTTTACTCTTCTCTTCTTCTTTCTCGCATTTCTTGTAGAATACTTTCACAACTCTGAGTGGTAAGCACAATCTCAAAATTTTTGCAATTGTGTATGCTGCAGAGCTGCAAGGGAAATGCCTGGAGACCAGGCTTCCCTTTCAGCAATGCAAGTGGGACCGATTATTCACCACTACACCAGCTCCTGGCATCGCTGGCAGGTGCCATCAATAACATTTGCTTGATATGACAGTTCTGTCAACAGCTTCAGTTTAATGGTGGTCATGCTACGCACCTCCAGCTCCACCCTCTGAGAGCTGAGGAGGGAGGAAGGAGAGGGAGAGAAGTATCTGAGGTAAAAAATAAAAGTCTGTCTATGTTTGAAGTGAATAAAGTGTGTTAACAAGTAATCCTCTAGCTGAGGCTTCCAGCTGTTACTCCTGAGCTGTCTGGTATCAAAGCAATATGGGTCCATCGTACAGCAGCAAACTTCATTGCATGAGCAATTACTGTCTGAGGCTTCTGAGGTATATTATAGTTTTATTATTATTATTTCTCTGCTCATAGTTTCTTAAGGCCTCTTCATATCCTGAATAAAGCCCTTGGGTATCATAAAGCCACAGGCTGAGTTTTAGCACAGTCACTATTCGCATCTCCTGGATTGATAGGTATTTAGTATGTTGCCTTGATCTTGGAAGCGGGGACCTGAGGTGCACCCCAGGGAAAGCCACGAGGTGTTCTTTGTATTTTTTGCCCCTGAGAAAATAACTCTTTTGCTGTGGAAATGACATATTTTTGCTCAGAAACGTCACCACTTCTGCCTGCCGATTGTAACTCTGCCACACTAAAATACCTTAAGTCTCTTCAAGTAAAATAATAAAACATTAGAAACCTGTGCAGAGCTGCTAAGCACTCTCATTGTTTTCCATTAATGACCCTTGGTTCCCATAAGCCTCTGCCTCTGTTTTCTTACCATTATTAATTATTGCTGTAGTTCATTGTACCTGGATCTTGCTTGGCAAAGCTTGCAGTGGAGGTGAAGAGAATGAGAAGAAATGATGGCAGAGATTTGCCCACTGTAATAAAAATACTTAAGAGACTGTTCTGACAGCAGAAGTCAGTTCTCCGGAGACCCTAGACCCTGCCTAGCTCTGGGGCTATGTTTTCTCATATTGTTTGTGTGCTGTTCTGGGCAGGTCCTGCACTTAGCTAGCTCTCCGGCCACTCAGTATATGTTTACATTCTGTAATATTTTGCATTGCTCGCATTCCTCATCATAATTACAGATTCATGTTTTGCTCACCAGATCTCAGAAAGGAAGCAGAATTACATCATCTTTACTATAGGAAAATGTATTTTTTTTTTTATCGGATAGGGTATTTGTAATGCCAGATGATATTTGCATATGCTGGATCTGCTAGGGAGGAAATGATGATTTTCATCCTGTCCAAGTATTTTGTGTTCTCTAACAAAAATGCACAAAAAAAATTTTGCAAGAGAGCTGCAGAAGTTTATGTGAGAAATTTCTTTTTTCTTCCAGCCACCTGCATGTTTTTGGCTCAGAAATAATCTTTCAGCTCTACAGACCCAGGGATCCCAAAACACTTGACAAATGCAACAACTTTATACAGACCAAAAAAAAATAAAAATCAACGTGAGATCAGAGCTCAGCCTCCTGTCGTGGATTGGGGGTAGATGTATGGGCTTCGTTACCCAATAGATGTCCGCTAACAAGTATCTAGTAGAGAGTCAAGTGCAGGCCATGCTGGCACGGAGCTCACACCATGCATGTGGCTAGTGCCAGGACTGTGAGTGTGGACTCCCGAGAGTTGCCAAGGAAACGGATTTGGAAATGGAGCTGGAGGTCTTGTCAGAAGGTTGGCTGCAGAGATGTTTTGTGTCGCAAAAGCGCACAGGGCTGATATTGGCAGAGGCAGCAATTGATTCAACCCCTGATGCGACAGCATTATGGAGTAAGTGTGATGCAGTCACTAAATGCCAAAGATGAGGGGTTTTGCAGTTTCTTAGCTTCTTTTTAGTGTATCTGAGCTTTGTTGGTCTCCCGCCCTCTCACCGCCTGCATGAAACTACCATCTATTACATTGGCTTATTCCGATGCAGGCCCTTGGTTGTGTTCCTTCTTTGCCAGATCTTCTTTTTATTTTTTTAATTAGGGAAAAAAACAAACAGACACTATTCATAATCAGGGTTCTTCCAAGCAAGAATCCACAGCTTGGGGGGAGTCCTCCCTTAAAAGATGATGACGGTAATCCAAACCCTGTTTGTGCTTCTTGGTCTCTGCTAGAGAGACATCAGCTTTTAATAGACTGAGAAATTCCTTAGAGGTGTTTGTTATTTTGCAATTACTTTGCAATTGATTTTCTTAAAAAACAATTCATAACTTGGTAAAGATCTCTTCCGCTCTCTCCCCCACCAGTTTCCTTTTCTATCTTTGCCACTGCCCAGTGTTTACAACCGTAGAACCTATTTTTTTCCCCATTGCTTAGGGAGATGACTCATTGACAGAGAGAAAGAAAAAATGAGTCCTAACGTTTTGTAAAAGTAGATTTACTGGGGTCTGAGTCTAATTCTTACAATGACTTCTTCTGCAAACATACTCAAGGCAGTTAAACTGTTTGCCTCTGTTTCCCCGTTTGTCAAATAGAGGCTATCTTAGAATAGCCTCTGTAGACCGAGTGTTGTCAGTTAATTTACAAATTATTCTATAGGGAAAATTTCCATATGTAGCAAATGGGAACAAACTTCTTATTCAGAATGGAAGGAGGAACGTTAAGAGTTGTCATTCTGCAAAACAAGCCTGTCTCTTTCCACGTACCTGTGAAACGCACGCTCAGCGCTGAGACTTTCTGCCTCTCTCCACCAGGGCCTGCAGCTGGGAACTCAAGAGCTGGAGGAGATGGGAAGCAAGTTTTGCCTTGGTTTGCTCATTCTGCACCTCAAATCCCTGCCCTGCAGCAAGAAGGTGATGGCTCAGGCAGCACTCCTGCTAGATCTGGAGGAGGAGATAACAGACCGGGCACAAAGGTCAGTGATGGTAGAGGGTTCTCCTGTAGTAATCAAGTTGGTGGGGATATGGTTTGGGTTTAAACCTGCAGAAATGGACTCTTCTTATGGCTGAGATTTACATCTTGGGGACCGGAGTGTGTTGAAAGTAATTAGACATGAAAATACAATTGACTCCCAAAGAAACTACTAAAACCTGCCCAGCCCTGCAGCTGTCCGTGTGTACAAAAATGGAGAAAGAAAAGAACCTGATTTCTGTTTTCCAGCGAATTTCCATTTTTCTCTCAAAACTGATTACTGGAGCATAGGGATGGTACTGCCCCAGAAAAAATGAATCAGCAGGAAACGTTTTTCTATTCACTGGAGTGTCAGGTGGTAGTCTGTCCGCCTCAGATCCTCTATAGGAAAACATTCTCTAAGAGCTGCAGGGCAGGGAACAAATATTACTGATAAGAGAAGGACCTTGGTATGATTTAAAAACTGTAAACTTGATTCTGTAAGGATACTCCCTGACATTCCTCTTTTTCTCACCGAATTGAGTCCTGCAGACATTTAGAGCATAGGTTTGTGATTTTTTTGGTGCATAGAATGAAGTCATGATCCTACTGATTATATAAGTATTTTTCCAAATTGCAAAATTAATTTATTTCCTTCCTATATTCAATGGGATGTATTTAAGTGAGGTTGCCCCCATTATAAATATATGGGGAATTTGGCCTGAATAAGTGTCAGAATATGGGATTCTTCAGCTTGAATTTGTGATGGAGCAGAAATACATATTTTCTTTCTAGACCACCATCACTTGTTAATGTGATGTGCAAGCCCATATGCTTGCAATAATGTTTTTCCAAGAGAAATGGGGAAAGAAAACTTAGTGATGTGATATGATTTGAAGCTCCCCGATGGGTTTGTCATCAAAGAGCTCTCTCAGCTTCATCAATGAAAAGGAAGTTTTTCAGTTGCAGAAATGCCGCCATAATTTATAGCCGGCTTCCAGTCTTCCCCCTGCAGGAATACTTAACCGACATTACCACCACCTGTTCCTCATGCCGAAAACCATTCTTACAAGCTTGTTCGCAGTTTTTAATGTTTATGAGGGACAATCAAAAAAGAGGGCTAAAACGCAGAGACATTCCTTTGGATTAGCTGTGCTCACTTGTACATGTGAACATGTAAATGAAACAATTAACGTGTATGCTAAACACCATCCATGTTGTGGACAGCCATCCGACAAATCATTGCATGTCATTAGAGAGAAGTGCTGAAGCCTGGCTAGGCGGATGGCTTTGAGATTCTCCCTTCTGAACTAGAGCTAGAAGAGCCTTTGCATGGAAATAACTTCTCTTACGGGAAGAAAAACATTGAACACTCACTGTCTTCAGACACTGAAACAAAGCCGTCGGGTCATATGAGCTCAGTGAGCATTTTCCCTGATCTTTATAATCTTATGTTACTATTTTCATTTGTTAGTTTTATATTCGTGGGGATTCATTCCATTTTCCCAATATTGTATTGTAGTTGATCAGTGCCTGAATGATAGTAAGGTGCTCTCTAATTACAAATATTTTTAAAGAAGTTAAAAAAAAAGTTCCCTGCTTTGTAAAATTTTCATATTGTTCCAAATGTGTCTGTGGTAGCTGAAATCAAAGCCTTCTGTCCCTTCAAGTTTGCCCAGTGTTAGTGAGTAGCTCCATGGCATCCAGGAATGTAATGTCACTGCTAAAAGGCAACGCGACAGTTACTCATTCACAATACAGTCCACTGGGAATAATTGCAGGTTTATGGAATTTTTGGTGGTTTAGGTACAATTTGTTACCATTTGCAGACTGGATAAACAGCCGAATTGTTTATCCCGCCTAGAGGTGTCACATTGCAGGAGCTTGTTGTGGAAGGTTGGGGGAAGGGAGCTGCAGGGACCAAAGGGTTTGCTAGCATATTCTTTTTTTAAAATAAATAACTCATGGAAAATGATTGTGCAGTATATTGATTCTGATTCTGAAAATTAATACTTTGCTCCTGAGTTTCTCTGAGTCTAGCCAAGAGAATTGTGTGATTTGATTTTAGTGGGAATAGGAACCCTACTGGGGACCGATGGAAGAATGCAGAATACAGAGAGCACAGTGATATGGGCAGGAGGGCAGCTATTTCTATATCTCTCTCAACTCAGTCTTTGAATAAAAAAAAAAAAAAACAAAATGAAACTGATTCTTCATGAAAACATTTCTCTCAAGGAAGCTGAGGGGGCCATCACTCAGTGTAAACTTACTCTGTAAAGATTAAGTCTAATCTAGCTGTTTTAGGTAGCACAAGGCGGTCACCAGAGCCTTGCAGCTTACTGGTCATATATCATTGCATTAATGGAAACAATACTCTGCTTCTTCTTAGACTTAGATCCATCTTTATGGCTTTAAGGAGAATGAAATATTTGTAGTTTAAAACTAGCTCTGTTGTCTTCTGTGGTTACCACAAAAATGCACAGCATCCGTGAATATTTCCTATACTCTGCTTCTGAAAGTGTAAGTAGACGTGAATGAAAACACCCAGATTTTGGGGTACCTTTGCCAAAGCAGAGTCAGACCTGGGGACCCTTCAGGTGCAACACAGGCAAAGTCTGGGCGGTTACCTTGTGCAATTTTTTTCTTACATGCTTTACATTGTAAAGAGTGGTGGCTTTAAGCAACGTGCAGGCTATCCTTATTCCAGAAGTCTGCACTGTCCTGTTCCCAGGAAACAATATGCACAATAGATATTTAGGTGGGAAGCAATGACTCTGACTGTAGCTAATGTTTTCTGGCAAAGGAAAATGCGTCCCAAAGACTGTTCTGCTGGTATGTCTAGAAAAAGGTACAAATATGGGTGATTCTTGTCGCAGAAGTATTCACCAATATCAAAAGAAAAGAATTAACGTTGTTGAACCTTGATGAAAATGCAAGCTTTATTTAGTTGTGAGGGTTTCGTTTTGCGGAAGCAAGCTGAAATTAAGCTGTGAGCAGTGTGATGGGTTGCACAGTGCTTATGTTAAATATGTCTATCTCTATCTAATGTGTTTCCTAAATATGCATTTCTGAGTGCCCATCTCTGTAGTGCTCTGGGTGACAGGTCAAGCCATGGAACAAGAAGTTAATCCAGAGCTGGATATAGCTGACTCCCAGATGAAATGTCTCATTGTAAAGGTACATAGATCAAAAGCCGCCGAGCCAGAGGTCTCGTCTGTTGTGAAATCCCTGCAGTTCATGTCCTGCATTTGTCTCTCTTTGCCCTGGTGTCTGGTGTGCGCGGCATCGACTTGGCATCTCAGCATCTCCCGCCGACAGCAAACATTTTCACCTGTCAAGGTTTATAACCGTATGTGTCTTTTAATTTTCCTCTTCAGGCTGTCTCTGCTCTGGGTGTTTTGCAGCCTTATTCTTTCACCACTGCTGTGAAGGGGATGAAGGAGCAGGCTGGACCCTGCCTGCTCCCCTGGAATAAACTATTTGTTGTGCACTTTATATAGCTCTGTCAGAATCAGTGGTTAGCAAATTGGAGGAAGGTAGTAGCTGTCAGGGAAGTGACTGGTCTAGTGGAGGCATCCTGTGTGAATGGGGGATTTCTCACACCAGATCAGGTCCATGGTGTTCAGTGTACGGTCTCCAGTGAGTCAAAGAAAGAAATCTTTAGCAGATCTAACTAAACACAGTTTGGTACGCAAGCAACAGTTTCTTCCTGTCCCCAGTCTACAGGCTATCTTTCCTCTAAAGTGTGAACTGTGAATGGAGTCATTTATGAGCATGAGTGGGGTAACTTTTGGAATACATTCCCAGCAGAGACAGAGTAGCAAAGTAACTGCATCTGAGAATAAGTAAAGGGGGCTGAACTTCCATCAGCGGGGCTATACTGCTAGTAGGACTGTAGAGTATTTCCTAACCCCAGGAAATCCTTGGACATCATGAAGTTGGCCTAACAGCTCTGTGTCACCGGTCCTCAACATGTC
Source organism: Ibidorhyncha struthersii (assembly GCA_013398815.1). Classification (NCBI taxonomy): domain Eukaryota; kingdom Metazoa; phylum Chordata; class Aves; order Charadriiformes; family Charadriidae; genus Ibidorhyncha; species Ibidorhyncha struthersii. Next base: position 40,257 of record VZSZ01007127.1, read on the forward strand.
TCCTGGACATGCCAAAAGGTGGAGAAAGTACAGCATGCAGCACACACATAACATACATTAGAGCTACAATGTGTGATGGCGAGGAAGAGGGATTAAATTGCTCCAGGTATTAGTCGGTGTCTTAATTAGCAACCTGTGCTCCCGGGACACTTCATATTCACTCTCACACTTATTCAAGCGTTATCACCCTCACATTGCATGAGACCTACTTAGGGACCTAGTTGTTTGTGGCTTTTCTTTTCACAAGTGATATTTAGGTGTTTTTCTGCATCAACTAGCCCCTTTTTCCACTAGCATTCAGCAGCGTTGGCCTTATGGACCACTCTGACAAGGTCAAAGGCCAAATACATGGAGAATTTTCTGGGCTTTGCAGCCACCTTCAGAAAACCAAAGCAATGTGTCAGGTGCTCATACAGACACTTTATTTTGCCCTTTCCTAAACTTGGCCTCACCAGCGCGCTATTGCCATGCCCCAGGAAGAATCACTAATTTTGCGTTTCCAGCCTCCCGCCGTGCCTTGCAGTCAATTCTGGCATTCAGAAGCTGTCTGCTGGGAAAATTAAATGCCAACTCGTACTTTGGACATCATGTTTTTTGATAATAGGTTTCATGCCTCATTTGCTGTAAAAGCAATTAAGTTTTAAGTCAATGCTGTCCAGGTAACTTCATATTTGTCATGACCACAAAAGAGGATGGGAAGTGACTGTTTGTTCCCTTAAAGCAGTTCTGAGGGAGAGAAAGCGAGAGCAACCCCTACTGTAGGTATTCCTCCCCTTCTTCCTCGTGGTTTGAACTGATGGCACATTCCTTCATTTTCTTTTTCTCTGCCCTCCGGGTTGTGCCGGGAAATGTTTTGCATACACTGCAGCAATTGTAGCTATTTATTCGTGAGACATATCTTATATGTTGAGACAAGCTTTTGCGAAGTCATTATGCATTTTCTGCTGACTCAGGTATTATTCACCTCCTGTATTTCTTCTTCATTTTTTACATTTCTTGAGCAAAGCCAAATTTCTCTCCACCTCAGAAGGTAAATATGTCTAGCTCTGCTATTAATCAAAAGCAGAAGGCTTAATAACTGCTTCAGTCCTTTGTCCAGATGTAATCTTTTTATCTTCCATACTCTGAACAGAGTTAGATTGGTCAGCGTATGGATGGCAAATCCAAGAATCGACAAGAAGGATTTGCAGATCATTTGGAACTGCACTTGCTCTTCTTCTATACCACATTGATGCACCGTTGTGATCCTGGATAGTATTGAACTGTTGGATTTCCTATCTTTTCACTACAATGTGCCTTCCCCTGATTATGGCTATGCAAGCAATTCTGCTCATCTTTTAAGCTATGTGGCCAAAATGTGATTCAGATCAAACTAAAGTGAATTTGAGGAGATGAAGCAGATAAGAAAGAGGAAAGTTCAAGCAAGAAAATAATGCAGATGGAGCAAAGTATGTTCTCTTCATTTGGGACATCTTTAGTGCATCTTTGAATAGCAGAAATGTAGCATTATACTTGTGTGTAGTGATGCAGAACGGCTCGCTTGCACGGTGGTTTGGGTCTTCCTATAGTTACAGGTGAATATGGGTGTCATTCCGTGACATTATGTTTGTTTTGATTATACAGACTGGAACAAATTTCAACTGAAAGGTTTGAGTGCAAGCCAGTGCTTCACCCTGCAAAATGCCCCATCATCTCCCCGGAGTCAGGGTGTACCAGCAGTCAGGGCATCCAGTCCCCTGGGGCAGACTGGACAGTTCGACTCTGGGGAGTCCTCTGACACACAGATGAAGATGAAAGGGCTTTTTCATTGCGTAGTGAACCTAACCCCATGGGGAAAAAATTACCAGGATTATTTGGCCATTTTGATTCCGATTTCAATTTGATTGAAGCTTCATTTTTCTTTAAGTAAAGTTTTGGTGTATTTTTGGCCTTGATCATCTGTAGACATTAAATACCTTGTGGCAGCTTTCAGAAGAGGAGGTTGTTTATTGATTCCGTTTTTTAGCTTAGTCACAGATTTTATTGCTGGTAAAGGAATTTGAAATTTCTATTGCGTTATGAGCATATCTGGACGCGGTATTTCTGTATTTGGATGCCGGAGAGAAAAGTGCTGTGGAAATGCATTTATCTAAGTAAGCCAAACTACTGTGTCACTGGTGGTGCAGAACATGGGGCAAAAGGAGTTTCTAATGTATTTCGTGTAAGACTTGTGAGAGCACAGTCTAACATGAACACAATGTGACAGGTATGAGAGTAGCTGAAGCTGGGCTTTGGAGTGGCCTCATGTTGCTGTAACCATTTGGGATGAGTTCAGGAAATGCCTTAACTCCTGACTGTCTTGTAACACTCTCCAGGGATCTTTCACACTCCAGTTGCAAAGACTGATAGCTTCTTGGTCTCTCATGGTCCGACCTAAAGAATTGCTGCCTCTTCTATTGAGAGGAAAAAAACTCAGATTTCAAGTTTGGATCTATTACAGGCTTTAAATTTTATTGTTATTATATGCCTCAATAATCATGTTTTCTAAATAAGAACGTGAACCTTCTTCTATCCACCCCTTTATCCTTCTTATCCTGCACTCTTCAGCATCTCTCCTTTGTTATTGTGAGAATACAAGCCCGGTGAATTCTTTGGAGGTTCAGCCAAGCAATACAGTCTATAATGAATATATTTGGTATTCAGAAGGCTTTCATGTAGTTGTTCACAGGTGAGCCACTGTAATTCAGCAACTTTTCATTAACACTTTCTGGAGCTATCCCTATTTTCCTCCTATTGATTTTTTTTTTATTATTATGATGATGAAATACCTTGGGAGCTGCACAGCTTCTGTTGATTGTTATCAAATGCCAGCCCCAGCTATGCCAGGCTGGGTACGATTATTCACACTTATTTCAGAGGTAATTAATTTATCATTTAATAGCTAATAATAGCAATTTAAATAGCAGCAGAAAGGAAGGAGAGGAAAAGAGCAAATGGAAGAGAAAGACATCGTAGAAGGAACTTCAAACATGCACAAAAGCACTGCTTGCTATCATATTTGTCTGAGGTTATTCAAATTACCGTGTATGTGCAGATCTGACTGGACTACAGATAATGAACTTGTATATATCCAGCAGAACAAATGGGCTCTGCATTGCCCTTTCTGTGAGGCATATTGCTATAGTACTGTCTGGTATTAGACATTTTTGTATTGATTAGGAGCATCTGTATTTCTGTGGTGCAGTTCTTTTCCCTTAAGATCTAGCTTGAAATATGAAAGCCAGCAGGGCTTTTCACATGCTGGGACAGAAAAATAAAGCTGATTGCTGTCAGGGGTTCAGAAGTGATTCCCATGTATGAAGTGTCCCCCAAAGGAAGGCATTATGAGGGATGTACGCTTTCCTCTGAGGTGGCCTTTATGTAGACCAGGATAGTGCTGACACTGGAACAGAAGAGATTTTTTTTTTTCTAAGAGGGTACAAAGGATGATGAGAGGATCAGTGTTTAGACTATTGGTCATCTTGAATGCAGGCAGAGGTGGGACTTCAGACTGAATATGTCACAGGTCTAGTGCTGAAGAGGCAGGTTCAGAGGACTATGTATATAGCCTTATATACATTACATGTATTCTACAGCAGTAGCTGAAACACCAGTTGCATTAGATTTGGGGCTCTGGCACAATAGCCAGAGGAGACAACTTTGTCAGTGCGACTCTGTTGATGATCTCTATCCCTTGTTTTCAGCTGTTTGACAATATTAAGAGATATGGATGAACAAGGCTTTACTGTGGTGGGTATCATTGTGCTTTTAGGCTGGTGGGAAACATGGATAAATGATAAGGCTATTTCAAGATCTTGGTGATTTAGTGTTTCCTTGTGGAACTTTTCCAAATGTTGTTCCCAGAGTCCCAAAAGAAACTCAGAGACCTGTGAAAACCTGAGAATAGACAGATATTTCATACCGGTACATGCTACAGTACCTTCCTTTGGGCAGAAGCAATGGAATAAGTGAGTAGGATGGCAGTTAGCCAAAATGAATTTCTCTAACCCTTTAGAAGAAAGCACGTTTTTGTGGAAGTAGTGTATGTTTGCCCTGATGAGTTGCTGTCTTTATTGGAATTAATTAATCTGTCCACAGCTCCCAACAGAGCCTCTTGAGGAACACACTCGTGTAGGCAAAAATTAGAGTGATTGAGGGACAGACCAGGTTTTGCTCTCCTATGTGTCAGAGAGTTAATCATGGGACGTAGATCACAGGAACCAGAGACATTTTGGTCTGGATTGGCTGGATCAAACGCTTCACCATTTGTAATTCTCACCTCTTGGACGCAGCATAGGGCCCCAGATGTCCAAGCATGACAGGATTTAGAAGCAAACTGTAATGAATGGCAGGGTTCTGTGAGGCTGTATAGAGCAGAATATCTCTCCACCCATCAGTAGCATCAGAGCCTCACAGTCCTTCACAGCAGTAATGGTGACAGTGGTGCACGCATTGCCACTGTCTAAAGTAGATTTAGATGGGTGAAATATAGGGATAGAAGGAGCTGAATCCCCTGTAAAACCGCCAGAGGGATCCAGTTTTCACCAGGTCAGAAATTTGCACCCGTAGAAGTTGCTCAGACAATAAGACCTAAGGCGAGCCAAGTGGTTTTGATATAGTGATGTTCCCAGGTACACTGTCCCCTCATTGCTGCGTCCTTTCTCTGCAAAGGGAACATAAGAACAGAGATTTCTGCTCTCGAGGCAAATAGCTTGTTGCAAATCCTTTTGGTCTGGTGCCCAGCCTGCAAATGAGAGTTTGGCCAGGCCTCTTGTACTGTGGTGACAGTGTACAACTGCTCTCTAGGAGCGTATAAAAAATTTCAGCAAGACAAATGAGCGACTAAATAGTTAAAGGGATAGAGAAGGCAGAGAAATTCATAATTAAAGCTGTTGAGTTGCAGTAAAAGGAGTGCATAGCCTGGAAGGAAAGCGGGTGGGCGAGCAAAGTGTCATATTTGGAGGTAAAGTTGGCACTTGAACAGCATTTTAAAGTACTCCAAAGCCACCTCCACTGACATCTCAGCTGCATTGTATATTCTGTCAGAGGCTCCGGCTGCTCAGTGTATTGTGGCTGTGACTCACCCATAGACCCTGCCGCTTCCCGCCACGCGAGATATTGTGAAGAGAGACACGACAGAGGTATTGTGTGAGACATGAGATAAATATGTGCAGGTTGTTGTTTCAGGACCCTGCACACACATGTCCCGGTGCGGATGAATGCTTATGCATAGAGATACAAATGTGAAAGGCAGTCCCTGTAGCCCCTGACATTTCATTGCTTTCTTTCAGAAACTGTATGGATTTATTAGGGCATATAGGTTAAATGCGACATTGGCGTAAAGAACTTGTGAGGATTAGGCTGGAGCTGAGACTAGAAGTATGTGTGGGGGAAGATCGATCCACATGCAATTAATACTTAGTCTTTTATTTTTTTTCTGCAGAGCAGACATATACTCAAGCTTAAAATCCCAGATCCAATTCCCATGAATGTGGGGAAAGTTCAGTTTCAAGTACAAGATGAAGACCCACCCCTTTTGGGCCCTGGCCAGTTTGTAGCACTTAGTAATGCAGCTCAGATAAGGGATCTTCTCTGGGACAAGTCCAGGACAGAGCACTGCCACTTTCTCATCCCTGTCACAGTGCAATGTGAGAGTCATGGGACTGATTCTGTCCTGGAACAGTGCAGATGGACCTGGAATGTGCTGGAAGGACTCAATGTGCACGTGGGGGTGTTGGTAGAGAAGTGGGAAAGGGTGCTACTAGCTGAGATGGAATGGCAGAACTCTATGGAAAGTTGTAACTCTGAAAGAATTGGATTGAGATGTAATGGCCAAAACAAAAAAAAAAAACACCCCTATTTGTTGTGGAATTTCCTTTCCTGAGGAAAGTTTGCAGCTGCCTTCTGCCCTCCTGTCTGTGGATAGATGCTGAGGGTTCAGGCAGCTGCGGTCCAGACCATGAGTGCTCAGCGAAGGACGCGTGCCAGGGCAAGGGCTGCTGTCGGAGCAGGGAGGAGAGGCAGACTCAGAACAGTGTAAGAGGAAGGAAGAAAAAGCATTCCCTTTGCATCTATTTGGGGATGTTCTCTCTATATTCCCCCCGCCTGCTCTATCTCCCATTCCTACTTCCATTTGTTCCTGTTAAAACTTGTGGTTTTTTAATGGCAGAAAAGTTAATTTCTGAAAGGTCGAGTTTAATTTTTAAAGTAACAGTAGCATGCTTTATGGTTAGTCTTTCAAATATATCCCTAACTATTTAAAAATACATAATCAGCAGCTTTATCTATGGCACATTATTCACCATTTAAACTATAATGGATTCCTTTTGAATGTTAACAGTTACTTACTACCTTAAATCCCTATTTCAGCATGAGCTAGAGTCTAAGGATTTGGACGTGGAAGGCAAAACAAGCAACAGAAGCAGCTAAGTGCCAGAAAAAGATTCCTCTATCTGGCCAGTATCATCAGAAATTAAGAAAAAGGGGAAGAATAGAAAGCGTCTGTTCTCTATTTCTCTGTCTAATCTGTTTGTTCTGTCTAGTCTACCCAACAAGTTTTTACATCACACTCTGTACTTCAGAATTGTTTCTGAAGAAGCCATTTTATAACATTCTCCAAAAAGCACCAGCATCTCATTAAAAGATAAAAGTCCAATGCAATTCAAAGAGAAAGCAAACACCCATTTCATATAATAAAGCAGTGTTTCATCTTCCATTGAGCTGCAGGGGGCAGCCAAGAATTTGGGTAAAGTATTGCTACCTGGATTTGTCTTGTCAGGCTTTCCCTAGTATTAATACTTATTTTTTGTTCTAGCACACAACTGTGTTTTCATCTATGAATAAATGAATCATAAGAAGAAAGGATCCACTGTAGTACATTAGTACAGTCAAGTGTCCCTTCTGACACTGCTTAGCATTGGAGATTTCAAAGAGGGATGCAAGAAATTACCGTAGTGGACAATTACAGAACACCCTTACCCTCTGGGGGAATGCCTTTCTATCTTCAGACAGTGATTTATTTATACTGGGAAATACAAGAATTTGTAGCCTTTCCGAATAATTATAATAACAATAATCCTATCTAATGAAATGTTCCAGTGCTCTCATTTTCTATATAAGTGCCTAATGCTTTTTGAATCTTTCATTGCTCCTGGCTGCACCCTGCTATCTCATGAGTTTTATAGATTAGCAGCGTGTTGTGCAGAAAGAGAAAGTATTTCCTTTCATCAGCTGGTCTTTCACCTTTGCAAATGCACCTTTGTCCTCTGCTGTAAGAGAGAATAATTGGGAGTGCCCAAATTGCCAGTTATTTTGTAAACAACTATCACCTCCCTTCTCATGCATCTGGTCATGAAAGACGCACAATATTTTTAGTCTTCCTATTTCTCTAACTACTTTTACCACCCGCTTTGGACCCCTGCTTATTTATGTGGTATCGTTTAAGATATAGGAAGACAAGAATTCAAGATGGTTTTGCTAGGGAAAGCGTAACATTTGTTAAAGTAACAGTTTTGTAATATTTTCAGTGTTGTCCATGTGCCTTGCTATTGAGGTGTAGTATTTTCAAGAAGGATGGTAGGTTCCTGGATTAATCAGCTCTATCCTCACCTGGTTTGATGAACTGTATTGGAGAAACCATTTTATCTTTAAGCAATTACCTTGGAAGATTACTGGCCACAAATGGGGTTTGTGAAGGAAACCAGAGCCTCTCGTGTGAAAGTACATGCCCATAAGAAATCATGTTATTTTTAAAAACCTTTTAGATTTCAGTGCTACGTATCTGGCCTGAAGACAGTGCTTATTCTTACCTAAATAGCCCAGAAAGGACCAAGTCAAAAAGAGACACACAAATGGCTGAGGATGTGATGCTGGTGGTTTGTGGGTGGTACAGAACAGGGAGCAAAAGACAGAGGGTCCCTGTAAGTGGTGGATGTGGAAAGGTAAGGGCAGGGCAAGGCTTAAGCCCTCTCCCTACCTTCCCCTGCAGCTCATGGAAGTGATTCTCAACACCAAAAAGAACTGGTCTTTGTTTCGGGACCTCAGGATTAAAAAAAAAAAAGGATTGTGTAGAAGTATAAATAGTGGATTAGGCTGAAAAATTGGTTTAGGCACTTTGACAATCTCTGAGGTGTCTTTGCCCCTTTCCAGGAGGAGCAGATTGGAGACATGAGATGCAGAAACACGGCTTTTGTTCACTTTTCTCTCTCGCTTTTTAAAATCATACCCAAACTCTTATTGTGCAAGCGTACTGTTCAGGATCAAAGACTCATCTTTGAGCAGAGAAAGTCCCTGGAGAGCAAGGCCTGAAGGCTAAGCCCGCAGTGCTGCTGCTGCTGGCTGGATACTAGTCTGTTTGGGAAATCTAGTCAGGCATGACCCAGCAGCTGGTGATATAGCAAAGTTGGGAGCCGTGTACTCCGAGTCCTTGCATAACTTTTGATCTTTGTTCTTTTTGCCAGCTCAGGTCCCTCTGGTGTCCATGGTCAATCAGGAGTTTACCCTCACCACTGTCAGATGTCTGTAAGGCTCGTCTGCCATGCAACATCTACTAATTCCTTCAATTTCTCAGAACTGGAATACTCTGGCATAGGGGCTGGAATTTATGTGAGAAATGATAACAGATAGGATCAGTTGAGGTCTCTGCCCTTTTCACAGTATTTTTCCTCATGTCTCATTTGTAGGATTTCCATCGCCTTACAGAGTGACTCTAGGTAACCAGCTATTGGGAAAGAAGCAACAGGGAAACATTTAGGGAAACTTCAGAGATGCTTTCTCCTGTAGGGGTGGCAGGAACAGCCATGAGAACAGCATACCTGTTTGCACAGAGATCTCTCCTGCCTTGTGGTGCTTCCCTGCCTTCACTGCATCCCTTGTGGGATGCTGGATTTGCATGCTAAGGCGGCTGCTGTTAACACAGCTTAAACACGATACCTCACGAACAGTGGTGCCCTTGATCCATCATTAAAAATGTCCTTGACACACTGTGGCATCAGAAGGAAGGTTTGTGATGCTAATTGCTGGCAGCCCTGTTCTACCATGGATGTTACACAGAGAGCCCCAACACATTTTGTTTTAATTCTGGGGAGGGGGCTGTTTTGGTTTTGCTTCTTTTCTTTTTTTTAAATGTTTGCCTGAAAAGTGTATGAGAGCTGTGAGGGTAGGTCTGTGATCCCAGAAAGGTAACCTTACCCATCCCTGCAGGTTCCTTTTTTTTTCTTTCTTTTTAATTTGAACAACAAATAATATTTTGTTTTGTTTTTTTTTTTCATGGTGGGGACTCCATTATAAGATTTTTTTCAATGCTGAAGGAGTAATTAGTACCTGAATAGTTAGAAGGGGAACAGGCCAAATTTCCTTCATTTTCACAAGAGAGTTGAGGGTGGAGGGAGACAATCTATCCTATCTATCCTCCAAGCAAGCCTGCCCTTCCACACCAGGAAAATGATATTGGAGCCTCAAGAATTTCAGGAGCAGTGAAACCCAGATCCCTGCTGTGTCTACCTCAACAGAGACTGATGTTTTCAGAGTTTGGGCCTGGGCTCTTCTCTAATCCTTTCCCACTGAGTGACATTTCTGTTCAGTTGCAGCCTTGCTGGGCTGTCCCCTCAGCTACATCTGTGACTGATGTAATCGTGCAGCGTTTTCGACTACTTTACTAGCCTTTACACCTTCTGGGTGTCCGACCTACCTCCATCTCCTCTATAGCAGTGGCACATGTATGCCTGGAGAATTTTCCTACTTGTCCCCATGCTGCTTGTTCTAGAAATTACCTATGCTCTGTAATGGCTCAGAAAACAAAAGCATAGAAGCATATGCCCTTATTTAGTCCCTGCTGATGGGTCAGAAGTAGAGATTAATAGGATAGGAAATGTGTTTCTACTCTACAGTCAGTAAAGGAAATTCACTGGAACTAAATTAATCATGAAACAGACACAAAAAATAGATTAGCAGGGAATTAACTCATTAATTAGATTCATACCAAAGTTCAGAAGAGGGTTTCCTTCAAGATAATAACCAAGTTCAAAGATCAGAAAGGGTTGGTCTTGGGGGGGCAGCACACTGTTTTATTTCTGAACTTTGTCAGGTTTTATTTTAGCCCAACATTTGCCTGGTTATAATGGTATATCAAAAAAGCTGCTGGAAGGAACTCAGCAGCTGGCAACATCTACCCACAAAGTGCCCAACGATGGGAGCTATTATCAGCCCATTCACATCACTCTGCTCTGGTTCATGGTGTTAACCTAAGTGCGGGAGACCTCTCTATTGTGCCACCTTTGCTATATTTAGAGCTCAATTGCAAGCCCTTGCGTGAATAGCGGCAGCTTGTTGGAGAGTGTTTTTTCCAGCATGAGGGTGAGCAGAAGCCACATGCACATTTAAGTAAGGCAGAGTGCTAAAACGCTGCCCTCCATGCTGTGCTTCTCAGGACCCCCAACTCGCCGTCTGCCTTCAAATTCAGTGCCTGGGTGGGATGGAGGTAAGTTACTGCATGTTTCTAAGGAGATGGTATTTGGCTGCAGTCTCCCCGTGGTTCTGTTGGGGTGCTTCTCTACGTGATCCCCTCTTAGGCTGGGCTCAGTGTTAATTTAGGATCCATTCAGCAACGTTCTTGTTAAAGCAAGATTTATACTGCCTGTCTTGTTCATTGTGCTTTACCACAAGCTTGCTTGCTGTGCAAGGGAAATGTCTCCCTTCACATTGCCAGGTATAGGTAGGCTGGTGAAGGGAACATAGGAGAAAAGAACTCACTTTGCAGTTACCCGTTACTCTGCGCTGCAAAAAGGCCCATCCAACTCCCTTCAGGTTCTGCATAGCCTTCAGAGTGAGACCTGCTGCTGCCCAAATGCCAGAAGGTCCCCATTACCGAGCTGTAACACGTCACACTGCTGCGCGATGGAGCTGGTGATCAGTGCGTGGAGACTGGTTTTTGTAACGTGTTCTTAATGAACTAACAAACCAGAGCTAAACAGTAGCTGAAATGAGAGTGAATCCATGTGGGAAAGGCCCCCTGCTTTCTGTCTTACCCTTTCCCGTCTTTTGCTTTTGCTACTTCTCAGCATGAATGCAATCAAACCCCACTTGGAAACATCTGAGCTGCCTATTTGCCACTTAGGACTTTCCGGGTACTGAAGTTTCCACATTGTTTATTTAGAGTTAAGTGTTCTGCTGGGTCTCTTATCACTTTCTGTAAATAACAACTGTCCTCAAATTTCTTTGGGCTGATTACTGAGACTGACAATCTGTGTGTTTTGAGTTGCTGAGCCGTATTAATCCCTAATATACTCTGGTCTGTGGATGGAAAAGCTAATGCATTGAGGATGTCACAAGAGGTAAAAGCCAAAGGACTTACTCTTCTTGGACACGTGACGGTCTTTGGTTGTGACATGAATAAATCTCCCAGCAGCAACAGTGTTATTTCTGCTGTGCATAAAGATGTTGGAGCAGTCTGACTTTTAACCCGACATGTTAGAGATTTTATAGCACCAGAGCTAATTCATTTCTAGAAGAGACAATGCACAATTTATTTTTACTGACCTGTAGCTTGTCATGGTAAAGTTTATTCCAGTTAATTAATGTTGGAGTGGATAAGGGGTAAAAACCCACCACCACCACCACCCCCCAGAGAAAACTATATCAAAGTTCTTTTCCTTCAGGCCTACCACATGGGTTTCATCAACTTTGTTAACCATCCAAAAGTTAAGAATCTACCCACGTCAGCTATCAAAAGCTTTCTTTACAGTCATAGAGAGCACTTCATCCCATCTGTCTTACACACCTTTAATAAGTTCCGTTTTGACTTAGTAGCAGGATAACAAGGGAAAGCTATCTCATGGGGGGGAAAGGAGGGGTGGCAGGAAAAAAGAGAAAGCATAGTCTATGGCTGTAATCTATTCTGCTTTCTATTTGAGAGTCTTAACCCTCTTCCTATCAGAGTATGGAGGCTGGAAATGCATCTCCTCAAACCCTATTGAAAGACACCCACTAGCAGCCTTTGCTATAATGCAGATGGGAAAATGAAAGGAGATATCAGGTCCAAGGACGATGCAAAATCCAATCCAGAGTTTATCCTATGATAATTCAGCCCTGTGTAATCCACACCAGACTGATGAAATATCAGTTTGTAGCGTGGATGTGACCCAAGGCAATTGAAGACTTTAGTGTGCTTTGGATCAGGATGGTTAAGAATGCAGAGTACACATTCAGTGAGCAAAACATTTCTTCTTTGTGCCTTTTATACAGCAAAATGCTTTGCTGCTTCTTTTGTTTCCTTCCTTCAGTCACAACAAAGGAATGTTGCAAGTGGCTCCAGAGAAACAAAGCCTAGAATAGAAAAGGGATTTAGAGAGAAGAGATTAGATGAAATTGGTAAGAAAAAGAATTCCCAGTACCATGTTCCCAGCTCAGCCTTCTGAAGGGAAGCCCTCTGCTCCTGATCCGTTATGATTCACTTGGCAGCTCTGCCCAGAGTGGCCTCTCTCCTTCATCCATACTGCTGTAAACTAATACCCAGTGATAACAGCCCTGCCAAGCCTGGTGGCTGCTGATGCATTGTACGCAGCTTTCATTAATCTGTTTGTGCCTAACAGCTCATCAATGAAAGCGCATTCTAATTCCCTTCCTTCTGATCTTCTATGGGCTTTTTGTGAGGAGGAATGAGTTTGCAAGAAAGGAGTGACCTGTAATACTCTCTAGGCTTAGCTGTAGCACAAGCAAGTTTTATCCAAGCTTTCCTTTTACACTGCACAGTTCAATCAGTGCATGTTGCTATAGACTTGCACTTCTCCATCTTCCTGTCTTTTGACCTTACAGTGATTTGCTTTTAAATACTGTTGTGTCCAGTAGCGATTGATTTTCCTGTTTTGGGTGCCAAGTGCGATATTACCAACACATCCCATTCCTGATACGTGACTGTTACTGCTGTGGTTGGTGTAAAGCGACAGAAGTCATCCTGCACTGCTCTAACAGACCTGACCTCTTACAGTCCTGCTGCTCTGCCAGTTAATACTGAAATTATTCCTCCTGTACTATCATGGTGGGGAATGAACTTTTAGTTTCACTTGTGTTTGCATAAAATCAGAGAAGTTAAGGGCTGGCAGGGATCTCCCCAGGGCATCTGTTTTCCCCACTGAGGATCAGCGTTACCCATATCATTACTGATGTGTTAGTCTAATCTTTTCTTAAAGAGCTCTAATAATTGAATTACCAGACTCTTTTCAAATAGTCTATTTCAGCTCCTACTACCCTTATGTTTTCCAGGTATCTGTCTTCAGCCCTGTCTTGCTACAGCACGTCCTCGCTGGTTATTTTTTACTCTCTCCAGCCTAGACATAAAGAATAGACTATTTGCTTTTCAGTGCTGTCCTGTGCACCCTTTTCAGTTGGGCCGAGTCCTGCTTGAATTGCTTTGCCCAAACTGAAAATGGAACTCTAGTGGAGAGCTTAATAATGCTGGATCAAGAAAGAACAGATTAATTTATCAGTCTTTCCAGGTTACGTTCTTTTTTTATACCCACCCAGTATTGTATTTGCGTTTTTGTAACAGAAAGGAATGGGTAGCTCATGTTCAGCTTGTAATCTTCAATAATGCAAATTGGGTTTTTTTCCAGTAGAAATGTTACCTTGTCATAGCTCCTCATTTGTGTGTTTGTACCATTGATTATTCCTGTCTAATTGGAGTAACTTGTACTTGACCCTATTGAATTGCAACTGTTTTCTTCGAGCTACATCTCCAGTTTGTCAAAATTATTTTGAATTTTAATACAATCTTTGTCTTACTTTGGTTTCATTTGTGAATCAAATTAACATACTTCCTATTTCACCTAAATCTTTAATGAAGATATTGAATTGTATCAAATCCATGACTGAGTCCTGCAGAAGCTCATATAACACATGTATCCATCTTGACAGTGAAACACTGAGAACTGTTTTCTGATTATGATTTTCTAAACAGTTTATATGTTCACTCTCCTGTAGTTCACCTAGACTGTGCTGCTTATTTGCTCTGAGAACTTGAAATAGTTTCAAAAAACTTTACTATATGACATTTTGTCCACTGGGTATTCGCCTGATACCTTCTCACAGAAGCAAATTAGAATGGGTCATCATAATTTGTTTCTGACAAAGCTGTGTTGACAGATACCCACTTCTTTTTTTCTCCCAGGTACTTCCAAATTGTTTCTTTGTTCTGAGGAACTGGAGTTAAGCTGACAGGTCTATCGTTCGCTGTCTTCTCCTTTTTTCTATCTTCAAAAGATAGTTACTACATTGTGTCAGTTATCTAGTTCATCACCAGTCCTTCCTAAGTTCTAAAAAAAATAATCGTTAACAGCTTTGAGATTGATTGAGTCAGTTCCTTAGAGCTGCAGAAGGAATATAGCAGATTCAGCTCATTTGGAAAGATCTAAGCTATGCAACTTCTCTAACCTATTCCTTTTGCATTCTAGGCCGCCTCTACTCCTTTGTTAGTTCTTAACAATGTTAATTCATCACAGTTGACCTTTTTATGAAAATTGATGCAAAATCACTCTTCCCAGCCTTATTGTCAATAGGTTTTCCGTCTCTGGAAAGTGGGCTAACAATTTATGCTGCCTTTTACTACCAATAAACGTGAAGAATGATATCCTTTTCTGTGTGATATTTTTGCCAGTCTCATCTCACTTTGTGCCTTCATTTTTCAAGCTTTATTCCTACCTGTTCTTTCTGTACTTTTGCATTTGTTAGTACTAACCAATCTATTTTAATCCTTTTTTCAACTTCATTTGTACTTTTTGCATACATTTAAAGTCAGTTAAGACCTTGTGATGTGACCAGGTTGGTCTCTTAACACTTTGGCTATCTTTCTTTGTAATAACATAGTTTGAGTTTATGTCATTTTTCTCAGGAATGTACAGTTCTTAAGTCTCTTATAGAAGGAAAATTCTTAAGGATCCCCGCCCACACATCCACCTATCTCCACTGAGTTCTCTGCTGTGGAAGATTTACAAAAAGCCTTGTCCACTTGATCTTACTCTTTCATTAAGCTTTGGTGGAGCTCTTCCATGGAAGCGCCTTTCATGGTTCTGGAATTTACATTGTCTTTCTCTGCTGACGCTGCTTGCAAGGAAAATGTGAATTTGGGCTTTAACACTAGAGAACTGCATGTCTTGTGCTGGGTTGACAAAATCTTTAAAAGTGAAAAAATCTGCTAGATATCAGGGTTCAATGCTTCTGAAGGAAACGGAGTTCCTGTGCAGAGTCAGCTTTGCCTGGAAATCGTACTCTCAGTCAGGCAAAGTTACAAGACGAATAAAACCACATTATTCTGTTAAGGTGTAGCTCAAACACAGATTGCAAAATTTCATCACAAGCTTGTCATTACAAAAGGCAAAACCTTTGCTCATTTTATCTAAAGACCTTGGCTTTATCTCTCATTCTGCAAGTTCTGTTTCCCAAAGTCTCTTCATTCTTTGAAGGTATTGACAGGAGGTTTTGGTCGATTGAAGGTATTAAAAGTAGATTGGAGGTAGATTCCGGTGTATTGACACTCCTTTAGTCTGGCTGATGCTCTATAACAACCCAGAACTGGCCTACTGAATCATCTGATTATACCAGCTGGATGCCTGATGACTGTAAACCCATGAAGATTTGCTTTCAGGTCTCTTACTGGGTACCCTTGGTTTACCTTGTAGAATCTGGGGGAATCCAATAAGTTCAACAGCCTTGACACTGGTCAGTATCAGCAAGTAATTTTTTTTTCTTTCTGGCTGAAGTGTAGGTTAATTCTTTATTTCATTTGTTACTGGCCATTCCCTACCTCATGCCGCAGTGAGCATTGTCAGCTCCCCTGCTAAGCTTTTGATTACAATATCTTATTAGTTCCATGCTGTAAATATTTAAAGTTTTTCTCGTATGATTTTATTGGTATTCTGCACTGCTCAGAGCCTAAACATGACACATTCAAATGCAAGCCGCTTTATTGGCAGGCCCTCATGACTGATCCCATCGGTGATAGAGGGTACCAGTATTGTCACAGTGCTCATTTGCTTACTGTCCTTAATCATCGTGCAAGCACTGTCAGCAAATCTATTTCCCACTCTAATGAGTATTTCAGAGGAAGTGCATGGATGCCATAACATACGAGTCCCTGATTCCCTTGCCTGTGCATTCTGAAAAAGCTGTACACCTTCATATTCATATGCTACTCATCAATTATCCTCTTGCCTGCCTCCAAAGACCATGAGCCGACTTCTTTCCTATCCAATAGTTGGTTTGTCCTCAGCAGGCTTCTTTGTCCTAGGAACTGTGCATAAATGTTATGCTGGAGATGTGATTTCTGATGCCTCTCTCCACCACTTCTGGCGAAAACGGGACTCAGGTCTACAGTGTTGAGTGTTTGGTCATCTCTGAACACTCTGAGAACAGCGGTAGCAAGAAGACTTTTCAGGGTGATGAGTCGGGGAGTATCCATGCCCACAAAGCCTGTTTGCTCTCTCCAGTGAAGGCTTCTTAGACTCCCCGTAAGAATTCTCTGGTTTAGCACAGTCTTCAACCAAGAAGTTTAAACTTTAGAAATTTCTTTTGCAAAGATGATAGTCTTACTGGGATAGAGCAGACAGCATCTCTGTGTGTACATATGGAGGTGGGTGTGCTTAGGTGTGGGAGTGTGCTTGCCTCAGTGTTTTGGAGTGTATCATCAGTTTTCCCTAGTGTTTATTATCTGAAGATTGAAATCTGTAGCTGCACTCTGTTGGGTCTGTGTCTCCTCTCATTACAGCAACTTCTAGCTTATACTGATTTATAGCCTGCTGAAAAGCATGTATCCCATAGGATAGAAAGCATGATGTGCAATTTTATATGGCGGGACAGACACCAATGAAAAATAAAGACCAGCCTTATCTGGGCTGGGGAAAGTATAGAGGAAGACAGAAGGAAAGTATGAGCTTAAATAAATAAACAAAAGGGAGAAACTGAAAGGAAAATGGAATATGGGAGTATATGGTGGCCATACCTGCATTCACTTTGCTCCAGAGTCTTTTGGTCTTCTGGACCAGAACTGTTCATAAGAGGGCTTAAAGGACAAACTGCTTGCTAAATATCATTCATGCATAGGTTTGTATACTAGATTCCAAATTCCTTAATAAGAATAATAATTCCTCAAGTTTAATCTCGCAGAGGCCTGAGCAATTCATTGTGCTTTTGTATTTCTTAGTTCTCGTCAAAGTTTTGGGAACTAAGGCACTCAACATCTTAGATCCTTGCTATTTAGCGGTATTCACCAACTGTATTTTTGATACCATATAGCAGCTGAGTGGCAGCCATATTCCAAGAGGTAAGCAGGGTCAGCTGAGCACCTCTAGTTCTCCCAGACTGCCCCCACACAAAGTTGCCTTGCTTTCATGTGTGAACTTAAACGTGAGTATGTGCCATGATAGGTAAGCACAGCTTTACGTGGGGCTCTGTTTGGCTTACAGCAGTTGATGTCTTTAGTTAAAGTGGCTGTATTTAAAACCATGCAGCTAATTTCTGACATAAACCCCAAGGCTTTTGGCTGCTTCATTTCCAGAATAAAAGAAGGACAAGCATATTTAATCCACGCCACGTGGGGTGATGTTAATTTAGGTGGAGTTTTGTGACGTGGGGACTTGTTTTTTCCAGTCGTGTTTAGCACTTGTTCACTGGAACTGCACCTCACCTGCCTTGGTAGAAAGAAGAGCAGTGGGAAATTCCACCATCTCTAAATGCCATTGTCTACCTGAAGAGATGAAAACTGTTTTGTGAATACAGACTTAGACTGAGGTGGACATGATGAGGTGAAAGGGGCTGATCCAGAGCCACTGAATATGAGTCTTTCTGTTGAATTCAGTGAGTTTTGGATCAGACTCCAAGTGAGAAGTGTGTGAGAGAATGCAGTCTTGAGCAAGGAAATTTCAATAGTTTCATATTTTTTTCATCACATTTGTATCTAATCATGTTTTGTATCCTTTATGGAGCAAAAGGTGCTCTGATGTCATGCCTGCAATCTGGAGAATAATAATTATTTCTGAGATGCAGCCTTGTAGCTGAATGTTAAGAGGGAGGAGAAGATAACAGGAAAAAAGCCAAATAATTTTCTTGGGATCTTATTCTTTAGACCTTCAGGGAAGTAGTAGACATATTTGTAAGTTCAGTGTTTTAAAGCAAAGAAAAACCTTAGGAAAGACAGAGGAAAGAGAAGAAAGGAAAAAGAGAAGAACAAGATTTTTCATATGGATTTCTGTTTTCTCCGTCCTATTGTTCCTTCTCTGCTCACAATAAATTTCCTAAGGCCTGGCCATTTGCTGTGGAATAAGGCTAGATATGAAGTATAATACAAACTTAGAAGTACTCTTCTTCAATTGCAAGGTCCGTCAGATACTCTGTGAAGAGACTTTGTTTCATTTCTCAACTGATGGGTGAGATCCTTCACCTTGCATATACTCCAGACTAATTTCAAGGCTGAACTTTTACATGAATTGCAGAGAGCTGCCGTGGGGTTTGGGACTCAGTGCAGGGGTAGGAGAGGACTGCAGCTGGGAAGTGAGGCAGGAATGGAAAAAACAGGAGACAATGCTGAGTGTATCAGCAGAGTTATTTGACAGCCATAGACTAGAATTATGGTATGTGCTCCGGGTTCACGCTGGTACACATTGATTATGTTTAGGCATCATCATAGAATCATAGAATTGTCTACGTTGGAAGAGACCCTTGGGATCATCGAGTCCAACCATCTACCCTACTCTACAAAGTTCTCCCCTACACCATATCCCCCAACACCACATCTAAACGTCTCTTAAACACATCCAGGGATGGTGACTCAACCACCTCCCTGGGCAGTCTATTCCAATGCCCAACCACACTTTCTGTGAAAAATTCTTTCCTAATGTTCAGTCTAAACCTACCCTGTTGGAGCTTGAAGCCATTCCCTCTTGTTCTGTCATTAATTACCTGTGAGAAGAGACCAGCACCAACCTCTCTACAGTGTCCTTTCAAATAGTTGTAGAGAGTGATGAGGTCTCCCCTCAGCCTCCTCTTCCTCAAACTAAACAGTCCCAGCTCCTTCAACCGCTCTTCATATGATTTGTCTGCTAAATCATTTGATCCTGTCCCTGAAAGCACAAACAAGGACTCTGATTCATTCTGAACCTTCTGCGATTGTTAGGGCTGTGTTCCTAGTTAGGGAACAAAGAATAGATCTGCTAGTGCTGAGAAACAAGGGCTTGATTGCTGTATTAAATTACTGTGTATGTGAGAACCTGCCTTCTTTGCCTAGCACATGTATTTTTGGAGGATCTGTACAAGAACTTAGATAAATTCTGAAGCAAATGTTTTTGGAAAACCCTGGAAAATTTGACTTGGAAGTTCCTGGATCATTTGTTTCTGTTTTCTCTTGCTTTCTTTAGCCCATGTCAACAGCTTCCTATTTCTAATGGTTTCTTCTTCTTTTATGGTTTTGGCCTTTTCATTTCCCTCTGTTCTGGACACGTAATATGAAGCCAAGGCTTTCTAATCTGCATTTTGTAATACATACCAAAGAGGAGATTCCTTTTAAAGTGAGAGCAGAAAATAGTACCTGGCTCCCTCAGATAAGCCTGAGACAAAGCCAAACCAGTACTGATCCTTATAGAGTCCTGGTTATTGCATTGACTTCTGCGTGCCTTTTACCCCTGTGTTAAAATATAGTTATAGTTCAGAAAAGCGGCAGTAAAGATTACCTTGTGGGGTGCCGTATTCAATCTCTGTCAATGTCACCCAAATCCAATTTGCTCACTTTACAAATCAAAGGATGGGTTTTTTTTTATCGTGTAGGTACCTCTGGCACCAGGAGTACTACCTTAGATCTTTCAGTCAAACTGGCTACTTTCTTAGCTGCTATACCAACAGAAAACATGGAAACAAAAACCTCTAAGCAGAATTTTCTGTTCTTGTGAAGTAACTGCTTTACTTGTATAAGAGTATCATGGCAGCTCTAACACAATTCAGTGGCTTTAATTAGCTCTTTCCCTCTCCTGTACAACACGGTGCAAAGGAAACAGTATATGCCTTTGAGCTTTTGGTGTAAAGAACTACAACCAAGGAATATATTTCCACTGTTTTGATGCTGTTAATGTCATCATGCCTAGTATTTATCTGCTCAGTGTCCAGGGCTTTGTGTCATAACTACAAAGAGAAAAGATAGCTAAATGCTGCAAAACATTTCCAACAAAGGCGAGTTTGGATTTTTGTGTTTGGCTTGATCATGCTTGCATTCCTTCAGCCTTGCTTCTGCCAGCATTGTGGCTAGGGCTGATCTGGCACAGAGGGAGATGGAAGAACAGATTCTGGAACAGTCACGGGAAGGAAATGCAGAGCTTGCCATGGTGTGCGTTGTTGATTTTGAAGGCTGAGCTTTTCCAGCAACAAGTCAGAAATGTCCTCTGTGACTTAAGTGCATAAGGCAAAAAACACTGAAGAAAAATTATAGTCTTACATCCAGATTTTTGCAAACAGAAAAGAGGCAACGGTTGCAGAATTGTATTACTCATTGTCATTTTTCCAGGTATAGAAAGAGTCATTCCAGAAGGAATGCTTTAAATGTCGAATGGTCATGGTGAGTGGCACTTGATAACAGCCTGTCTCCAGTATCCTGAAAAGTGGTATATTAATGCATTGTCCCCATTTCTGAGTCACAAGTGAAACTTTGACGTTCTTACCTTCCTGAGGTTTTGAGGTTTATAAAGTGCTATTTAGTGACCTAATATTCTTTCCTCTATTTTAACTGGTCATAAATTTTTTGTTTCAGCTTTATAGAAGTATGTCCGTGCCCTAACTCTGATAGAAGATTAAAAAAAAAAAAAAAAGCACCAATTGTAGCCCGTTTGGGGATTTTGGTGCCATTCAGACTCCTGAATAACAGTGATCCAAATTAACTGAAATTGATCTGTTTCCCAATTTAGCTAAATTACCTTTTAGTCCAATAGAGTGTTTGCATCTGTAATTTCACTAAAATAATTCAGCAGATCTTAGGCAACAGAATCAGTTATGTGTTCATAACCGAACTCAACATCTGTCTTGGTGAATGCCAGGGAGGATGTCCTCTCTGAGGCAGATGTGCTGGGTAGAATGAGGATCGGGAATGTTTCTAGCCTGGTCTTCAAAGGTGAAAGGCTAATGCAATTAGGAAAAGCAGACTAATGAGAAGGGATCTTCCCCTACATCCGTCTGCCATCGTATTTGTTAATGTCTTGTCTTTTAGCAAAGAGTTAGATCAAAAAACATTAAGAATGTGTGTTTTTCTAGTAACAGACTGTGTGAAGGGAAATAATTTGTTAAAGATACTCTGAATACCTCTCTGAATATGAAATGGCGAGCGCTTGACATCTCCGCTTGGTGTCAGCCATCCTAGAGCTTTCTTATTCCCACCACGTGGAACTTTGCTAAAAAATAATCAAAGTAAAGCAAAAAGCCTTTTTTCTTCTTATTGCGGTTCTTTTTCACTCAAGGTGGAGGGGGGAAGGGATTTGGTGCCCTGAGGGAAGAAAACTGTGAAAACAGAAGCAAAGGCGTAGAAACTACCTGCCTTCATCCTGTGCAGCATTGCCCTGCTCTGACGGAGTGCTTCTTCAGCTTTGCATTTTGCTCACACTCTGAGCACACTGGCACCGAACTTTCTGTGAAATAAGGCTATAGTACCTTGGCTTCTAACTAGGCTAAAACTGCAATGCAAAACACCTTCTTTGGAGTCCTCTTAGGAGAAGCAAAAAGCGAAAAAGGAAAACATCACAGGAGCGGACAGAAGCGAGAAACAGGGAGTCAAAAAAGGACGCCTGCAAAAAAGTAGGGGTGAAGTTCTGCCCTTCCAGGAATATACTCTGGTTCCTGCAGTGTGTCTCCAAGTCCTGGTCCTTTCAGGCTGCCAAGTGAGAAAGGACAAGTATACATTTTCAGGGACATACCAAAATCTGATGAATCCTGTATGTTATCACCTTTGAGTGCACTTTTCCAATCATGCTGCTGCTATATTTACTCATGATGGCTGAATCCAGAGAGCAGAAAAATAGTGCAGCACTCATCCGCAATTTGAACCAAGCTCGATTCAGTGCCTGTGAACCTTATTTTATGGAGGCAGTTGATACTTATTGCTTCAGTGTCAAAGGTAACAAACTGGCCAAATACGAATGTAGAATACTGCCCTTGTGGAATTAGAATTTGCTTTTACATACCAGTTCAGTGGTTGCATATACCTACCCACTTTTGTTTCCATAAATCCATGAGTAAGGGCTAGAAAGAAGCCATGTCCTGAAGAGTGACCGATCCAGCAGGCTGATGGACTACAGGCAGTACACCTGCCATGCAATCTTCCTCCAGCTTGTGCTGTTAGGAGTTAAAAGAGAGTCTCAATAAGCTGAAAGGATTTTTAGTTTTGCTTTTGGGATAGCTGCTTTCTCATGCATGGTAAAGGCATGAATGAATATGGAAAGTCTTCCTTCCAAGTGCTAGGGAACTCTTTTGTCACATAGCCCGTAAAACAGAATGATTTGGCTAACAAGAATCCAACTTATACAAGATTTAGGGAAAGAGAAAACTAACACTAAGAAAACCCAAATCTTTTGCTTTCTACATGAAATTGTCATGGCTGTAAACTCTGCTTCTTTGTCCCTTCTGCAACAAGAAACAAACACAGCCAGCCATAGGGCAAAATTGAGACGCTCCTTTTTGCAGTAGCATAGAGCTTCTGATTGGGGCTGTAAAAGTTCTCACTGGTTTAACACTACAGGTACCCCATCCTAGATCTTGTGCACGGGAAAGACTGATAGAAAAATTCCTCTTGTCAGAGGAAAGAAGTTGACATACTTGTGACTTTTAGTGGGGTTGCACTGGAGTGAGAGTAGGGATGGTGGAAATAGCCTTGACAAAGAAGGAGTATCAGGCAAAGTGCAGGTGACAGTGCAATTTATCACATGGCTGTGAAATGTATTAGCTGCCTATCACCCTCAGTTATGTAAAACAAAGAGAGAGAGAATTGATTAAACTATGACCTCTTCCATCTACCGGCTGTCATTTTAGTTGTTGTGACAGAGGCTAGTGTCTAGTCATTAAATGCACAGACTTCTCAGTTTCGGATTTGAGCACTAGATTAATAGTTCATGTGGTGTGATTCCTTTTCCTTCTGCTTGGCTCAGTGTGTATGGTGGAAGCTCCCCTCTGTGTACATCAGTGCTCTGGAGTTAGCTGTCAACCCGTCACAGCGTCACGGTGGATCCCTGTACAATGACTCACTCGTATTTCTCTTTTGGCCCAGAGCCGTGTATTCTTGTGGTTGGCTCAGAATCTCTGTCTGCCCCTGGTAGCACGAAGGCCTGATTTCTTCTGAACAGCTTGACATCAAATCCAATAGGGAGGAGGGATGCTTTGGTCTCTTCTAACTTCCCAGTCCTAGGGGAAGATAGGAAACTATCTTCAAAAGTTTAGTTATACAAAGAATTATGGTTCCTTCTAAGACAAAGCACTTGAAGTAGCAAATAATTTAACACTACACTTAAGGGGAAGTTTTACAAGTTTCTGTTACAGTCTCTGTTTCTATCTGGTTAGTCCAGATAAGGCTTTAAAAGAATCCCTTTTCCATAGAAGCTTGATACTTCCACCTCCTATGTGCTGTTTAGGGAGATGGATAGCTGTAAAGGTAAAACAAACTTTAAAAAGGTAGCTGCTAATTATGAAAATTAATTAGTGAAGTTGCACAGGCTCTTTAATCAGTATGGATAACTACCTGACCTGAGTCAGTAACTGAGCTGCAGGCAGGCTCCGTAGAGTGTGTTGCAATATCAGTGTATTGCTTCTGTGGCAAGGATTTATGAGAGAGGCTATAAACCTTTATAGCGCAAGGATCCACCAGACCTTTGAGAATCATTCTAGCATTTCAGTAGTCCAAGTGTATTCCGAATGAATACAAAAGGGTTGCCCTTTAGGTGTCTACGTATATCTTTATTCATCCCCATTCTGAGTTATCTGAGCATCTAATGTAGAAGGGCAAGTCATCCATGGATTATTAATATGGATTTGCTTGGGACCCCTGGATTATCAAAAGGTGACAGAATGAGTATCTGAAGAGACAGGCTCAGTCAGCAAGGCTTAGCCTTCAGGGGTTAGGAACGTATGTAAAGAGTGATCATCAGGTAGTAGAAAAACTATTTTCCTTAGAGGTTTGTCTTGTGATTCTGCGGTAAGTAACCTGATCTGAAAGCATCTCTCCTGAGCAGTTGCTCTTAGTATCCTTTCTCATGGGGTCAGAATAGACTTCTTGTCTGAAAGAGTAATATTACCCTGCTATAGTAGTCAGCCTCATCCTGCAACCTTTAGTACAGTGAAAGGAACACTTCTGGGCTAGGCATGAAATAGCTGGGAAAGGATGACTACCCACGGTCTGCCAGAAGGCCGATGTTGAATCTCCGGTAATCTGATCCCACTATAAGAAAACCTTATTGCTCTGGTTTTGGAACATTCCTACCATTAACCTTACTGAGACAAGGTGTGAGAAGTAGCGTGAGCATGATCCTTCCCTGGGTTGTGCTCTCAACTCCTCTTCTGAAGTATTAAGCAAGAGGAGCATGCTCGTTTACCTCCGGATCGTCTCGAAGATTGAAGCTTCTACAGCTAGACCTAGGCTATCTGTGGTTATGTTTTCTACTGGCTTGCATTTGAGAACTGCAGCCAAAGAGAGGAGTGAGGAGTAAATCCAGTGAAACATAAATAAAACACCATCAGGGTAAAGAGTAGATCCAGCAGGGCCCCAGTGCAAAGAAAAGCAGTGTCAAGCTGTGTGCCAGCTATCAGTAGCCATGCAGGACCTTTCCAGTAGCTAAGCAACAGCGGCCATAAAGACACTGTGGCTCCACAAAGCTATTTCTTTAGACATTTTTCCTTATGGGAAAGTTGTAAGAGTGGGCAGCCAGGTATGAGAGAAACCAGCAGTGGATTTCTTCCTGTATTTCAGAGCAGCCAAAGTGGGGACAAGGATCTAGCCATGTGAACGTGAGTTACGGAGGAAGAAAAGTTCTGTGAATCCAAATGAGTCTTGGGAACCTTACAAAAGTCCACTATGCAATTTGGAAAGTTCACAGAACCCTTGTGTCCCTGGGAGTCCCCAGTCACTATCTAATAAATACAAGTCTCCTTATGTTGATTATAGAATTCTGCCTGCTTCAGTTGCCTGGGTCTATTAGTCACCAAATTAAATTTTGTATAAGTAATAGTGAAGCACTTTCAGGTAGTTTTGTTCAGCAAATAATGAAGAGCAGCCTGAAAATCAACTTACCTATCCATTTATTCTGTGGATAAATGCCGGAGAAAGTCATAATAGCAATAACTGAGATTTATTTAGCTCCTTTCATTCGAAAGAATCCCAGAGGGCTTTTCTCACAGCATACAAAGAGATTGCTCACTCCCTGCTGAAATGCAACACTTCTGGGGTGGAACACAGCAACTGCTCTACTCCATCAAGAACTACATCAAATTTGTTAACAGGTGAAGAGAGAAACAGCAGTAGTATTTTATGTAGACAGAGTGTAATCTCTGTAACTGGAATTTGGCCAGAATCTTGGGTTTTAGAAGTTTCGTGCTTGCAAGAAAGGATAGGGCAGGGTTATCAAGACCTTGATTTTATATCTTATCCAAAAAAACCAGCTTCACATTGGGCACTGGTGCAGTACAGACTAACAAGCAAGACCATCCTGTAATTAATTAATAGTTCTTTACAGCATCTGGGTTTTCCTTAGAGGCCTTTCCGTCATGCAGGTTCAGACTTGCCTGGTTTATAGGAAATCATGAGATCATACTCTTAAGGAGTTGCAAGTACTAGTTTACTACTCGTAATCAAAACTGGATTTTCTTTGCCTGTATTCACCTGCCAAGAACTAAATTAGGGTTATGGTGCTCAGAAGATCTCTTTGGCAGCTTGAGAAGAGGTACTGCTATTTTGTTATTTGATGTGAACACAACACAGCTGATTACAATACATCTGCTGCTCCATGATGACCACAGTGCTGTGTTAGTGCAGGTGAGATCATATGAAATGCTGTTTGGTGAAAGGGGCAGAGAGTACCTTCTGTGTACCGTCAACCATTAATCAGGTGCACATACGCAGAACACAGGAGCATGTTTCCCCAGAGAATGTTGTTCTTGTGTCAAAGCTCTCCCTCTCGGTATGTTGTATCTTAATGGTTTTCATTGCTTTCTCAGGCTGCTAAGCTCTACTGCAAAATAATATTACGAAAAATAACGTTCTCTATATACATGCATGTCTCTACCTAGTAATTATCAGAGACAAGCAACTGAAGTTTAGGCTGGCTTTCTCTTTGAGCACTAGCAAAACTTGGAGCTGATACACAGCGGAAGCTGGCAGAAAAATTTCCTTTCGAAGTGACCTTCCTAACTAATGAGCAGCTGAGGGTTGCAACCACAGAACAGATAAATCAGGGGACAGATTGAGAAAAACCAAGCAGTAAATTACAGCAGAGCACAAGAACATCAGTCATTCAGCTTTGGCTTTAATATCTCAACCTGTAGATCCAGGCTAGATAGAGACAAGAAAACCCAAGTACCAGATCTAAAAGCAGCCAACCCTTGGACTGGCTGTGTGATTGCAAGTAGAAAGCTGTAAGCATCAGGTTGTCCTTTTCATTCCACTGCACTCCTTTCTTAATGTGTTATTCTCAGGATCTCTTTTTCCTGCCGTATTTTAGCAGACATATTTTAGCTACATAAATGAAGTAGTGATTTGGAGTTCTGTATGTTTCTTTAAATTAAGGGAAATGTTGATGAATCTACTGTTAATGGTTGAACAAACGTTAATGAAAGTAGAATGTGAAGATACCACAGGCTAAGTTTCTGGTTCATAAAAGAGTTAAGTTAGGGCAGCACCACCTTCTTTGTCTTCAGACAAGATTCTTATTAACCACCTTCAGAAACCAGGATACAGCTGGTCCTTTGTTGTACACTGACTCTTCCCCTTACCTGGCCAGCAGGGCTACAGGTGAATGTCAGCAGTATTGCTGATCACCTGGCTTCCTTAAAAAAAATCTTAGTGACCATGCTGTTCGTCTTCCCGTGATAATATTTGAATGCATTATCCAGTTGCAACCAAATGTGGAAGAGGGGGTACAAATCTTAAAAGCCTAAAAGTGTATTGAAAACAGGTTAAAATAGAGCAGACGCCCCTGGTCGCACCCCCACTGGTGAGGGCAGGCAGAACTTGGCTGGTAAGTGTCCTGCTTGCAGCGGCGGGCTGCCTGGCCAGTTGGCATACGGATATTAGTCAGCCTATAGATTGTTGTGGACTTGCTGCAGTGCTTTGGTGTTTGTGGAGGACTTTACTGGGAAGCTGGGACTGCTGCTGAGCTAGGAAGTGGCTTAGATGAATCAATAGGAACTTGGGCTTTGCTAGTCTTGCTTCTTGTGAAACTGTTTTTTTTTTAATCTTATCCATTTAGAAAATGCTGCTAAAACCACTTGACAATGATCATTTATGAAACTAATGGGCTGTTCTAGGCTGAACTCTCCCCCACATCCAACGGCTAAGAGCCAGCAACTCTTGCATTTTTCATAAAGGGCCTAAAGTACTGGCTCTTACATCTTTGTGCTTTGGTTTTGCTTTGTGTAGAAATGAGAATGATAAATCCTGGCCTCCACAGCGAGGTTTTTTAAGACTTTTCTGTTTTCTCTCATGTATATCTATTGTGGTTTAGGCCAAACCAGCCGCTGGGGACGTGGGGCACCCCAGATGGGACCAAGAGATGCTCCCCCACCTCTCTTCAAAGAGAGAGGCAGAGGAGGGAAATATCAAGCTCCCAGGATGACAATCATGTCACCAGCTGCCACTGGGGTAGTCCCAGACTGGACTCAGTGACAGACGGGATCTGGATTCAGGATTGGGACCAAAGGCAGATGAACATAGTCCTCCTCGGACGCCGGCCATTGAAGAAAAAAAACCTGACCCTTTGATCCCTCAGCTTTTATACTACGCATGATGCAGATGGGATGGAATACCCTGTTGGTCAGTTTTGGGTCACTTGTCCCGTCCGCTCCTCCCCACAGGTGGGACCCCTCTGTGCTTTTCCGCTTCCGACCCTCCAACGGGGCTCATAACCAAGCTGGCTGCCCTTGGCTGTGATAGCAATGGGTATAAGCAAGAGCCTCTCCGCGTGCCGTGCCTGGGCATCAGCGATAAACACAGGTCTTACGGCTCTGAGAGCGAACAGTGTCTGCACAATATGCTGTTAATTTCAGTAGTTGGAAGAGGCCCAGCTAAGAAGCAAAGTTACTGAACAAAATTGGTCCTGTTTTACCTCAAACCAGGACAATGTCAATATCTTGAACCGATCGGTATAATTTCTGATTATTTTTAGTTACTGTTAACCCAAGCTGTATGAAAGCCAGTTACCTTGAAGTGGGGAGCTGTGTGTGCCTGGTGTCTAGTCTTTGCAGAGAGTTTTCTTGGACAGAGAGAGATACGGCAAGCAGAGGAGCAGGCTGGTTAACCAGGTAGTCAAAGGAACAGATTGTTTGCATGTGGCGTAGCAAAGAGAAAGATGCTGGATTAATATTCTTCTTCCTCTTTATATTTCAAACTGATGTGGACTTCCTCTCCCTTACCTACTACATCTCATCCTCCTAAATTTGAGGTGGTATGGATAATGAATGTGTTTAGTCATTCAGCGCACGTGAGAGTTTAGCACTAGGAGAAACTACCCAGCTAAAACCTCGCACAGCGTTTTGCTATATCTGCGTTTTTGTTGAATATGCTGCCAGCCAAGAGTCTCCCTTCCCCCACCAAAGAGATAACAGCAGAGTGCACAGTTTGTATCTGCTCAGCTCCAGCCACCCAACTTTACTCCACACTGGACCAAGCCAATCCGAAACTTTCCCAGGAGCTAAGTGCTTAAGGACTGCTGCACTAAGATATAGGAGAAAGATCTATTTCACAGGTAATGCTTAGAAGAGAAATAGAAACACGCATAATGTTTCTGGTGGAAAGCCTGACTCAGCTGTCAGTGCATCTCAAACCAGGCCAGCAGAAACCTGCTGACTGCAACAAAGACCTTTAATACCCTTGTAAGGTTTATACGAATGGAAGGGCAACAGTCACTTCTGAACACGGTGCTTTCTGAAACCTCAGTAAGTAATTAGCATTATCATAGTGTTTCATGGAAATTTTACTCAAGGAAGAATATGTAAACTGGATGTCTTACAGACTTTCCTCTGTATAACCCAAGACTGGAAGAACATCTGGTACGGGATGTTTGAGCACAGGGGAAGGCAACGCTGCATCTTCTGTAAATTGAAATAGATCTATAATTTATTAAAACAATAGCATAACATTTCTTTTTAAACCATGTGAAGGATATATGATAATCAAAATACTTTCCAAGGATGGGTTGGAAATCTATGCCAGGATTTCCATAGAGCCTGTTGCATTGCGTTTTGATACAATTGATATTTGTCATCTCTGTCACAGGAGATTTTCTGGTTTACAGATTAGCACTGTGGTTATAATGATTACGGGTCACCCCGTGCAGCACGCAGGTCTGAGGAAGCAATGCAACCAGGTGATTGAAATGCATCCTAAAAAGATGCTTAGGTGTACGTACAGACTAGCTCCCGTTTGTCATTTGTCAGCTGTCCAGGCCCCATTGCGCTGTATCTAAAGAATGAAGTCAAAATATTTCTCACCATAATGGAGTAGCTATAAATGATGCCATAAATATCTAAGCAAACATGGGAATCACTAGCACTCAGCTGTAGCTTGCATATGCGATATGACATATTGCTGTTCAGGAAAACTTAATTGAAACCATTTTCCATGAGAAAACACAGCTTTAGTGAAACGGATCTTTTTCAGGAAATCGAAGAAGTTTCCAAGAATCTGCCTAGAACAGATATTTTCTTGACACAAATCCTTTTCAAAATTCCTTTTTTTTTTTTTTAGGAAAAAAAGTTGACTTACTTTCATTTTCTATTACTTTTATTATTTTTCTCTATTTGTAATACTATTTCAGCATTAGTAATGCAGCATATGTAATTTGTTATGAAATATCTGTTTCAGGGGAAAAAAATCACAGTGGTTGTATGTTCTAATTTGGTGAAATTCTAGAAATTTGGAGTTTTGACTAGCTCACTTAAACCTATACCTGCCAAAGAAAGACTTTCTTACCTTACTTCACCCATGAAATTTTGGTGGCGCAAATTGTTCCCCTGTCATTTGGCCTGTCACTTGTAAATAACGTGAATTGCGGGCTCGTGCCATTCTGTGTCAGAGCTGTTTCACCTGCTTGTATGGACTGTAAATCCAAGAATTGCATTTTCTGGGCAACAGGGTAAAAGGCATAGAAGAGAACACAAAGCTTTTATTTATGGTGTTACCCAAAGACTGAACTGTCAACAGGGAAATAATACTTCTTTCTTATAAACACCATTATGCTGTAAGTGAAGTCAACAAGAGTTCTGCTGTTGGCCTCAGTGGGAGCAGGACCGGATCCAGGAAAGTATATCATGTGTTTCTTCATTTTACCTTTGCACACACAGCTTGTTGATATAGAGCCGAGAAGGCTTTTGATTGACTTACACTAATATATGTTATTTGCAGTGACTTCAATAGCTGCTTTTATTATTATTATGATGGGGCTTGCAGACCCCAATTAAGATTTGGGGATATCATAGTTCGACATTGTATAAATATAAAAAGAAACATGGCGCTCTGAACTCACGATTCCCTGAAGCTGTGTGCATACCGTGCACGAAGCACGAGTCTTTTGTTGTAGACAATTTTGCACCTTTTATTTCAATGCATAATTATTAATGGAATTCATATCTTCATGCAAAACAGTCTCTTTGTTGCCCTCCTCTTAGAACTTTTCAGTTTTCCTTCAATGCCGAGACAACCTTTAGGCCAACGAGATTTTTCGAACTCTAGGGAAATCTGACTGTGCCCTTTCTGTTGTTTAAATCATTCTCTCTCCACCACACATGCACGTTCTTTTCTCTCTTGGATTTCATTCTGCTGTAGCATATTCTCAGTGCACAAGCCGGGGAGAATAAGAGGGACGAATGTCTTTGCAATTTGAGATTTATCAAAAGCTCTTCATTCTGAAATGATGGCAGGGGAAATTGCATCATCCGTATATCTGTCTGGGGAAGAGAAAGCAGACTGGGAAATATTTCTGCAGAATGATGGACTCTGGTGTCAGTGTCTGTCCCAAGGAAAGAAAAAAATATGTGTGTGGAAAGTTAGAAGAATTTAAAAATATATATGGGTATAGATGACTACTTTTTGGCATGCGTAATTGAGCAGATAGTTAGGCCAATTTTGTTTCTCTTGCTTTTGAAAATTCAAATAGATGTGTTCAATTGATCTCAAGAGGGAAATCAGAAGAAAAGTCTACCTTTATTCTTCTTGAATTGGTCTTTAATTACAGCTTAATATTGATCTTATGAAACTATTAGTCTTGTGTCTGATTTAAATAGATGCAGCTCCATGGGTTTTCATGGACTTCCCTGATTTCTCCCTGTTGAGAATCTGGCTCATTGTTGTAGCCATGGCAGCTAAAGCCCTGGCCAAGATGATGTTGTACTGGAGGTAATCCAGATATGAAGGCTTTCTCCAAGAAACTGGAAAGCTTAGGAAACAAGTCCTGAACTGGTACTGTGGTCATTGTTGTTGGGCTTCTCGTCAAATCTAAATGAGACTCAGTTTGATCCTGGAGATTTGCTTTTATATGAATGTTAATTATTTTTTGTTATACTCAAATGCAACAAAAAGATTGATTGGTTTCCAATGATCTTTTGTTTTCAGATGCTACGTAGTCAAAAATCCATCTCTTTTAAATAAGTTTCAGGAGATGAGAGAACAGCTCTAATCATAGGCGGTACAGCAGTTACTTGGCACAGGAGATTGCTCGGAAAAGCTACCCTGGCCTCCTTGTTCTTTGCAGCACAGGGGAAAGCTAGGCTTTTTGCAGCCAAGGAAGGACTTGGGATGTGCTATATGCTCACAGAAGCCAGCGAAAGCTTGTCTCTTCTGTCTTCATGGCACCAGTGAGTACAGCCAGCCTGTCTTTCCAGTCCACACTCTCACCAGCTCTGTCTCCCTGCTCTGCCTCTTCTCCCTGCTTTCTATGACCCTTCCTTAGGTACCACAGTTCGGTTTTACCTTAATTTCTGAGAAACCTTCCATCAGCTCTTGCCAGAAGCCCATTGTACCAGTAATATAACATGGAGCTTGAATTCAAGCAACTTGATTGAATTTACTCCATTGCAATAGCTATATAGTGACCTATGCAAACTGCATCTTTCACTTTGGTGAAATAATTTTCCACTAATAACTTTGCTGCAGTATCTCTAAAATATTCATATAGTGAATAGTAAGATTTGCACGACAAGGATACTAAGATTTTACATAGAACTTTTATAATTAATATGAAATTTGCAGTTATTTAGGAAGAAGCTTAAATAATCCCTTTTTTTTTTTCAGTGTAAGTGCGGACTGCCATCAATGGAGTTAAAGCGAAAAAACATCAGCAGGGCAGATCAGATAATATTTTACTAAAGGAGACATCTTGCATTTCCCTCTAAAATGCCTGGCACTGATTGATGTCAGAGATAGGATACGTATGGGTTTGATCTAGTATGTCATTTCCTACATTCCTGAGATACATTATAACTCACACCTAGACGGTTTCCAATCTAACTGCTGCCCACTCCTGGCTGCGCATCTCTGCCTCTCCTCCTCCCCTGGCTCTGGCTTTTGTCTCACTCTCACAACCACTTTAGCATGTCAGGCCAGCAGAAAACCCACCCAGCTAAATGTGCCAGCTGAGCACACTAAAAACTCTGATTCCTGGACCCACTGAGACTGGCAGAAGGACCCAGACCGAGATAGGATCAATCTTTCTGTTTAAAACAGAGGATGCCAAACTGACCAGCTTACATTAAACATCTGGCTTTAGGGTGCCAAATGCTTTGCCAGGCAAGTAGCATCTGCGCTGCTGTACGCTCCTTGCTAATGCGCTGCTAGTTCCTCCTAGAGGGTAGAAAACTGTGGCAACTCCTTTTCTACTATGAAAATTTCTTCCCCCAGCCTGGAATCCCCAGAGGTCACAGTAGTGGTTGACAGCAGCTTTTCCCCAGTACCTCGTGAGCTCATGCAATCCCGCAGCATCTGTTGTGCAAAGGATGTCCCACGCCTGCGCTCCAGCTCCTCGCGGGAGTGCAGCAAACTGAAGCAGGGCTTTCTGAGGGTACCGCGTACTGCTTTTGCACTTCTCTTTCTACAACTGGGCCTAATGTTGAAAAAGGCAAGTTTAAAAATCATAAAAAGAAATAAGGCAGATTTCTCCTGTCCTCTCTGCTTAATTTTTCAAGAAATGTCTTGAATCTTTTACTGGAAAGGTCCTAGCAACAGGCATTGCTGTATTAGGGAAAATGAGGTGTAGAGCTATTTTTAAACCTACTGAAATAGCACCAGACAGATTCCATTTATAGGAACTTGTACTTGTCTTCTTCTGTGCCTTGAAAAGGATAATGATTTCTGTGAAGTAATGATCCTCTCATCATAAACAGGATCCCAAGTGCTGAACCTGGTGCCCTCCTTGATATTTCTATTAGGTTTTTTGGACTAACTTCCCTTGCTTCTTTTTTCCCCACCCTCTAAGCAAAGATATTGCAATGATTTTTTTTTTCTTTTTTTTTTTTCTTCTTCATTATAAGAAAATTAGAAACTGGGAAAAAGCCTCTTCTGGTGCTAAATTGTTACCAGCTAATAAAACTGCAGAAGCCATACATGGTGGGTTTTTTTCCATAAATCAGCGGTGGAGGGAATTAGGTGGCAAGAGATGGAAGGGCAATGTTTAATCAGCTCATGTAGGAAATCATTAGCTGCACACCCTCATTCCGTCGATGGCTCGTTCTTCATTCCCAATGGCTGCTTTGCCACCAGACCATTAACATTTTTCAATGACTTTCTAAATGCAGTGAAAAACCACAGAAGTGGTGAAATATCAGTGGATGTTATGGAAACAAAGGCTGAAGGATGTGCC
This sequence comes from Ibidorhyncha struthersii, assembly GCA_013398815.1. Taxonomy (NCBI): domain Eukaryota; kingdom Metazoa; phylum Chordata; class Aves; order Charadriiformes; family Charadriidae; genus Ibidorhyncha; species Ibidorhyncha struthersii. The sequence continues at coordinate 74,336 of VZSZ01007127.1, forward strand.
TGTCTTTTCTTTGTTTTCTTTTTTTCTTTTCCTTTCTTTATGCATGCACTCTCTCTCTCTCTCGACTAGAAGTGTACCAAGTTAAAAGAGAAGTGACCTATAGCCTGGAAGGCTGTCTATTCCCTCCACAAAATAGAGAGACACAGAAGATTTAGTAGTAACATGAACAAGAATAAGATTTTTTTATTAGATTTACTGTATCTTCTCATTTATGGTTTTGTCGATTTCATGGCCTTTTGCACAATCTACCATTGTGATCCAATTTCTGCAAAACTGATCAGAGATTAAGTTTTTCACTTAAGTGGCACTGAAAAAAAAAAAATGGGTCACAATTTATTTGCTAAAAATTCAGGTCAAACAAAACTAGTGCTATTCAGCCAGTGTATCATAGCTCATCAGGGTCCCATAACTCAACTGTGTGTCTTACTTGCAGAGGCTAAGACAAAACTTCATCTTCTGCTGCCAGTTCTTTATTTGATCTGAAATAAACTAGCTCACAGAGTCGAGAGAGATGAAAACCTCACCCTAAGGAGTCACTGTGATTTTTCTCCGGGACTGCAGTGGAGCTAGGGTTTCTGCTCTGTGTTGTTAATCTCCCGTCTTTTACCAGCCTCCCTTTGCATTCACGATATATTTAGTGTGGTAGTAGCCTAGACACTCATACATGTAGCCCTGGAGAGCGTGTACATCTGTGAATGTGTGCTATTCATGTGATAACTTGCAGAGCTCTGTGATGAACCTCCCTGCAGTTCTCACCTCATCACCTGTCCCTTGTCCACCAGTCCACAGAGGCTCTGTGGAATCCAAGCCTCTGTACGGATTCCCACAGTTGCCATAGCTTGAAAAGTGAGACATAGCTTTAAAAAGGAGTTCCAGTGCATTTGTCAGAACTATATTTAATGCTTTAATTATTCTGCAGTTTTATTATTTTTCTGTAGCTTCTGGGGTAACTGTAGAACAAGTTATGGTTCAGTAGAGTACTTTTATATTTCTTTTAGATTCATGTGAGACAATCTGCTCACATGCGGCTTGTAAGAAATGTCCCTATGACAAACTCTTGTCACTTTATAGACAGAACAGCTGTCACTTTCTGTGTGTAGAGTTAATCACATTAACTGGTGGTCAGTATGACTGCCTCTGGCATGGAATTCCCTATAGCAACCTGTAGCAGAGGAAAGGTGTCTGCAAAGGTGTGAGCTATATACTGCTCAAGTTGGACGTACTCTGAGTTTCTGTGGAATAACATAGCTTTAGCTGAAGATAAAATCTTATGAACTTGAAAGACATCAGGTCCACAGTTCTGTGTTTTACTGGAAATGTCCGTGACCAATCTGTCCTGATAAGAGGGACCAGTTTAATCCCTGCTCTGTGCTTCTCAAAAACTGGTAGCATCATTAATTCAAACTGCTGGATAACTGGTTCAGCCCACATTTGACATTTCCCACCCCACTCTGGACATATCAACAGGGGAGGGTTTAAGGGTACCTCTGCATGGAGAAGGCAAGATGTGTTAAGCTATGTGTGAATTCACACTACAATGTTCTGGTGTCCCTCTGAGAGGTTATGGACTACGTCTTTCTACCTAACATGAAGCCCATGACAGGGCCATGTAGGGGAACACATTGTTTCCTTAGCAGGCTGTCCAGTCAATGGGGCAGAAGGGGACTTCCAGTGGACAATTTGAATCTTGGGTGGGATTAATTTCATTCAGAGAGGATGTTGATATCAAAATAATATAGGGTGAATAGTTCCAGAAATAAGCTTCTAAAGCAGGGGGTGGGGGATAAATTCAACACCTGCTTTAAAATACTTCAAGGGAGTTTATTATGCTTTGAAAATGGAGTAACCTACCTTACACAAGGTGCTCCTTTAAGAAAGATATGTGGAGAGTTGATTCAAAGTATCAAGCGATATAAATTTCCCTTGCTTCACTATACGTGACCTAATGCCTGTAGAGAAAAGCTGGAGTAGCAGCCCCTTCCTCTTGTCAGCAGCACAGATTGAAGATTCTTTCAAATGGATTCTAGCTGCTTCCCAGAAGGATGTACACCACTTTGAGGATAAAGTTTGGCACATCTGTACAAGACATATTTTTTTCTTTTTCTCCATTTCATCTTTAGAATTCAGAGACTGTTTTATTCAAGCATTAGCTGGCACTCCATCATACTCTGACTCCTTAAAGTATAGTGTCTGCAAAACCCAATGTGAAACAAGAAACCAGGTTGATAAGTAGAGAATACACTTGAAGAAGTAACATCTCGTCTGTCAGACAGTGAAAGAAATATAGAACAGAATGATCAAAACGTGTCTGTGTGTTAGCCCTGATGCCATTTTGCTTTGGTGAACTGAAAAGGGTTCTTCGAGCAAGAGAAAATAATGACAGCCAACACTTGACTTTTATCAGCTGTTGCAAGAAGAGTGCTTCTGTCCTCAGGAACCTCTTGCCTAATTCTCATTATCTTGGTGCTGTGCTAGCAGTTGGAAGTGTGGGATTCTGGAGTAAATGTGACTGTAAATCACTGTTGCACTTTTTGTTCTTCAATAGACACGGCCTAGCTTTAGATTTGCCCAGACTTTTTTTTTTTTTTTTTTTTTGCACCTCTCTTGAATGGTGGGAAGCAAAACATAGCTCTTGTGCATCACAGTCTGTATTATACTCCTAGCCTTCTCCTTTTCTCTCAGACACCTTTATCAGGTATGCAAGGGCCATACAGTAGAGGCCATGCAAGGAGAGGCAGAACCTCTTCTTGACAGGTTCAGAATTGCTGGGGACAGCTTGGGAAGAAGATGCCAGAATGTAAAGCAAAGGCAGAAAGAGCCTCAAGGAAGGTGTGCATGAGGCTGTGCACTCTACACATGTAAATCTGGCTTGTGCTTTGCACAGCAATTTGATATAGATTGTCCATGTGCTTCATTTTAGAAGGAAGAAGAAATCTCAGAATCATAGGGCTGGACAACATCAGGGCATTTGTCAGTCTCCTATTCACGCTATAATGGGAAGAGAAAAGCATTTTGGCTCATTGCTTTTGGTTTGGATGGAGCTCAGTTGTGCTTGATTGTTAATGAGCAGCCTCCTCTTTGTGTTACTGTATATTCACCTAGAGAGATTGTCACCTTCCCTGCTGTGTCTGGCCTGGCATCATCGTGTGCATGATGAGACAGGAGTCAATCTGACCTGAGAGATTGGTGCTGGAGAAGGGTTACACAAGCAGTTGCACATAGTCCTACAGGGAAACTGGCCAGCAGTGACGCAGCAGACATTGCCCTGTTGGTTCTTTTTCGTGCCAGCCCCTTATGTGTTCTCACCAACCCCGTAAACATAAGGTTCGTTCATGTGTTGGAAGAATGGGAGGTGATGTTAACTTTGAGTGTAGTACAAAAAAAAAAACATTTTACAGGATTTTATTTCTTTAGCTGAAACTATACCATGTGTCAATATATGTGTTCTTTAAATTGTGTTGGATGGACGGGGAACAATGAAAAGCATGGAAGAGTTGCTGTTTATACAATTAAAGTAATCGTGTAATCTGCAGAGAGATGGCAGGAGAAAGAAAGCGTCTCTAGTTAGACATTGTTTGCAATGCTAGTCCGGATGGATACATGGGGTCACATAGCACAACCCTTCTGTTGCAATTTACAGATCACAAACAACAGGCAGACAATGCCGTGGTGTAGATTTTAATGTTGATACATTGAGCAAAATACAAAGGCAGAAAACATCGGTGTGTCATGGATTAAAAAGCCAGTGGTACTAAAGGCTCAGAGAGCTCCCGTCTATAGCCCATACCTTAAATGAGAAAAACAGAAATTGGAGAGTGAAAAGTCATTCTAAAACAAGAAGAAAGATTCAAGTAGTTTTGAAAGGAGAAATGGCTTCGCCAACCCAAATCTGGTCGGAGTACTGGAAATGCATTTGCAAAGATCCAAATTCAGAGCTCTTAATAAAGACAGAACATGAAATACTGCAAAGTTTTGCTTAGCAAAAGTAGTCCAGCCAATCAGCTTATTTGGGGAGTCAGGAGACAGTTAAAGCAGCAATGTTCTTGGTAATTGGTGAAAACTAAGTGGGGTTTCATACTCTGCAATGTATAGCTTGCATGCATTTGAAAGAGTGAAGTTTAACTGCAGATGTCAGGTCTGTGCTGCCACAGTGAGAGTCGCAGTGCTGTGCATGGAAATATGGCTTGATAAAACCAGAGTCTAAACCACTTAATTCTGAAGGCAGATTGATGCAGGAGTTTAGGCATGTGGTATAATGATTTTCTCTTCTGGGCCGTTGCTTTAAATTCAGCCCTGTCATCTGTGACTAGAACGTGTTAGCCTGCAACAGCTCTTTGACCTACTTGAGGTTAATTGGCGGTTTCCATCCATCCCTCCTTACATGACTGTTCATATCCAACTGCCCTGTTTGTAGTTGGTCCCAGAGAATCTCTTTGTTTTTAACTTGGCTTTTTTCGGTGCCCTTATTTTACAGAGACATAAGAGTTGCCAAGGGGCATCAGACCAGTGGCACACCTGGTCTTCAACTGGTGAAGAGCAGCGAGGGTCTGCTGCCATGGGGAAATGGGCAGGGAAAAAGGAGGTCTCATCTCTGCAGATGAGAGATGACTCTTGCCCCTAGGTTTCCTATAAAATGAGGTTTGGACAAACGCGCCGGCTACGTACTGACACTCAGTCCAAATGCAAACGAGCAGGAGCAGAAATGGGTTGTGGCTGCTGTTGTTAGTAGTTGTATCTGCAGCATCTTAGAGTTGTGAACTGGGGCCCTGCTGGGTTAGGCAATGTGCAACAGAAGGGCTGTTTCTTCCCCAAGGAGCTCACAGCTTAGGGGTAAGGCAAGAGAGCACAAATGGGCAGGTCCGAAAAGAGGAGAGAGGAAAGCATTTGCCATTACTAATCAGCAAAATAGTCAGAAATTATAGCCTGTCATTTCCGTATTTTTACAGGCATCACAGCAAATGGGAGTGTTAATGAGGGAATTGAAGGATGTCTGTAATACCCTTGTAAGTCTTAGGTGAGTCTCAGAGATGCTTGCTTGAAAATCCAACAGGCCTGCGATGGAGCTGGTGGTGTGTTGTGCTTGGAAAAAATAACTGACTCCTTACCCCTAAATAAGAATTGTCTGATAGTATAAAGGCAGAAGATAGAGCGTCTTGGTATAAATGGAAAGAACTGGAAGCCATGGCAAAATGGTGCCTTTGCCACCTAAAGCACAATTACTCAGTCTCGCAAGGATGTTGGATCCTGTGTTGCTGACATGTGAACCTATAGCGGCACGTTGAGAGGTGGTAACTAGGTATTGTTACCATTTCTTTTAGATTTAAAGATGGCCGTTCTGATGATTTATTATTTGAGATGGTGGTTTTTTCCCTTCAGTGAGAACTTGCTGCTCTCACTTGAAATCTTGTTTGAAATGTCCTACTCGAGAAAAGAGAGAGGCACTCTTTTTACACTTTATTACCTGAGCTCTGCTCAGTGGAGGCATTTGAGGTTCTGTGAAAAGCTTTCTCTATGAAGGGCCCTTGGCAGTGGAAGAAATCCCCGTCCTTGGTCCAGAGTAGCTGGGATTATGACTTGCTGTCAGAATGCAAGGCACATAACGCATCTGCTTGTGCAGACAGGAGGGGATTGCTCACATGGTGATTTTTATGTTTTGCTTTGGAGGACCTATACCCTTTTGGCTCTTGGGATATGCTGCTGTTCTATTTTTGTTTTGATAACTGGAGTCAAGGGCAACCAGGGTTGGGTTTTTTTTATTGGAGAAATCCAAATAAAACTCAATAAATGAACACCAGCTGTGGGCTACATTCTAGAAGATCTAAGAAAGGGGAAGAGGCCACATAGATGATGGAGATGGTTTCTGTGAACTCTATACATTACTCAGGGCCATGGATCAGAACACTTGAGATATGTAAGGGAGAAATCTGATATTCAGCCATTTGAAATTACTGTAACTGAAAAGATTTTTCACCTTTGTTTTGGGGAGCCAAAACTCTTTTTTTAACCCAGATTTGCCTGGGTTGGCCTTGTCTTGGAGGTCATTGCAGCTTATAAGAGCTGGATACTCCTAGTGCCCTAAAAAAAAATAAAAGGATTTAGACTCACAAAAATCTCATTTTTCAGGCTGATGGAGTGATGACCATGGAGCAGATTGTAATAAGTACTGAGATCTGTTGAAACTGCACTCAACAGCATTAAGGGAAATGTTCTCCTCCCACTGGAGGTCAGCAGTGAAATGTTTTATCAGTTAAAGACAGAGGGGACATCTCTGCTGAATGCGACAAGCAGCAGGGCTTAACATTTTCCTGTCAGCTTCTGATTAAAGTGAAATTAGTTCAAACTTGGATTAACACAATCATTTTGTCTTCCCTCTCCCTATCTTTTTCATTTTAAGTTTTGTTTTTTATTTTATTCGAAGCCACATTATATCTCTTTGCTAGCATGTATAATTAATTAGGAGTCTCAGGAAAGCAACCAACTCCTAAGGGAGTTGCTGTGAAACTGCCTCGTGTTTCCTCTGTGGCCTCCAGACTTTCTGGATTTTTAAAGGAAGATGTTCCCCATATGAGAAATATTTTAATTTTATTTCTCCTTCCACCCCTTCATGTAATCTCTTTGGATGCATGTTCCACTTGATCTCAGCAGGACTCACATGGTTCCAGTCACAGCGTATTTTTAGATTTTTTTTTTAATGGCACCCTTAAAATACCTGCTCACTCTTTCTTTCTCTCATCACATTAGTCAGCCAACTCCTGCAGCCAAGAAGTCTAGAGTCTTAAAAAATAAAGGAAATCCACTGTTTCATGGAAAAAAAAAAACCTAAAACTAAACCCTTACTCTAAATCCAATAGTCCTTTTTACCCCCTTTTGTAACTGCTAGAGAATATCCTGCTGCTGAGAGGCAGGAGCTTGTTAGGCGAGGAAGGTGAAGATTTTGTGTATTCCCAAGGGTGCCACTGTAGGACCAGCTTTGCAGTGTGGACAACAGGTAGGGACAGCATCTCTGCTGTGGCCCGGGCTACCGCCAGCTCCTGACCGCCTCTGAGGACCAGCTCCTGCTGCAGAGCAAAATTCATGTTACCTGACCTGGGCAGTCAAGATATCGCTGTGAACCTGCCTTTGTTTGTGGTGGGAAGGAAGGGAGTCTGACTTTGTACTGTGCTGGTGGGGAAGAGAGCAAACGCTTCCAGATTCCTGGGGTGGATTTTGAATCAGAGAAAGACAAAGTGAGCCGGGGCAGGATGCAGAGCGCCTTGTCAGCGTCCCCGTGGGGACTCATTGCCCCAAAGAGGATTTCAAGCGCTCACTGAATTTACAAATGATCACAAAGTTTGGGGATTTTTCTGCTTTGCTCATGCAAACACAGATTTTCTCTAGCATATGTATGATACTCTCTGCCTGCTTGTGAAATACGTTGACTCAGGGTAATCAGTTCATCTGTTTAATTGATGGCTATGGGATTGAGCCTACTCCTTGTGGCTGAAGACAGTTTTCTTTTATTTGGCGCAGTAGTTTTCCTGATGACCAGACTGTGGATATGTTTAAGGCCTGAGGTCTTTTTAGGAGGTGTGCAGCTTCCTGCTCAAGGTGTCTGACAGTAGTGAATGAAAAAAGGGACTCGGAGATTAAAAAGACAAGAATATGAACAGCAACGTGACAAAGGCTGGCAGGTAGATCCTGGCAGAAGAAAAGGAAAGAGATGCTGTCAGAGTGGGTGTTGTTTGGCACTGGAATGTGGAAGCTAGTCAGAATAAAAATTGTCTCTCTCTTTAACAAGAGCTGCGCTGGTAAAAACACATAGCAAACACCTCAAAACCACCCCAAGCCCTCATCACAACCTGGTGAAGAATTGCATTTTCAAAGCGAAAACCAAATCTTTCCCTGCCTTGTGTTATATTGCTAAACTAAAGGACCTGCTGGCCCGCATGTGTGAAAATTCAGAAAGCTTAAATCAGCTGTTCAGCTCTCTCTGGGTCAGAATAGAGCCGACATCTAAGTTAATAGGACAAACATGGTCTGCCAGTCCTAGATGCTGTGTCTGAACGAGTTTGCTCCTAAGTAATAGAGCAGAGCCAGAAACAAGGGTCATTATGGAAATAAAAACTGCTTCTTTCCAGCCTCTGTCTCTCAGTGGCAGAAGGTGACATTCGTTTTCCTAATCCAGTTCTTGGTTTATAGAGATCCTGTATTGCAAGATATACATGCACTAGCAGCAGCTTTGCAGGGCAGAAAATAAACAGTGTATGGAAATGCTTAAGAAATTGCTAGTTCTCTTCAGGAAAGTGAGAGTAACAAAATGCAGGCTTCCTACTTCAGGGGAGTTAAAAAAGCAAACATCAGGGAATGTTCCATCAATTCCAGCTCTATTTTTCCAATTGCTGGCTGATCACTTTGAAGCAATTCCGAATGAGCCAAGCATTTTCATTGCTTAGTATTTCATGAGATTTTGTAGACTATTCTGTAGTAGAACGCAAACAGGTGATTTCAAATGGACCAGACTCCAGCAGTTTTTCCTTCTCGCACAACGCTGGGTAGGAAGCAAGCAATGAGCCTTTAAATTACACCTCTTCAGATGTGCCCTTACGCTATGCAAAACTGTAATCAGACCTCAGTCAGTCTTAATAGCTCTGGTGCCTATGTTGGCAGTCTCCCATAATCCATCACCTCACAGTTCCCTCTCAAAAATGTGTGTTTTAGGCATTCTCCAGATAACTTAACCGTCTCTGCCTAAGAGAAGGAAACGCTGGTGTGACAAGATAATCACCACTCAGCGATGAGCAGTTGCTGTTATGCTAAAGCACCGAATCCTGCAGTGTCTCTGGTGAGCCTGTTGCAGTCATTAGTTACAGGCCTGTGTCTCTATGACTGCGAAGATGGGTGAAGAGCTTGTAATGAAGAAACAAGCCATTCTGCAGCTCGGGGGTGTTTTGTCCCTTTTAAGCTAAGGTTCTGACCAGCAAATCACAGGGCCTTTTGAGAGTTCGTATGCTATTCTGAGAGCAATGAAGGACTGCGGCGCATGTCTTGATGCTAATGTCTCAGACCTAGTATGTGCCAGAGAGACCACTCAAACCTGCATTTTGTCATCGAAAGTAATTTCAAATCTCGGTGTATACCGATACTAGGTAAAGAGTTTTTATTGCTTCCAGAAGCTTGGTTGGTAGTGTAATTGTGGAAAAAGCAAAGGGGGTACAGCTTGTCAGTTCCACCAACTATGTAGACAGAGAATGAGGGCTTTTCAGATTTATCACTGTTATTTTGAGCAGATTTCTTCTCACTTTGCATTTTGTCCCATTGTCCAGTCCACGCTCACAGTGGTCCCATGTTCTGCTCCCGACTCTGAGTCTAACTCTGGGGAGCTGAAAGGGATAAGACAATCAGTACTTTCCCATGGCTGAACAATTAATCTGCTAGCCTACAAAGTGAATTATGGGAGGTTTCATGGTTTGAAGCATTGGAGCTAAAACTGGGATCCTTGTACTTCAAGACAATCGTCTTGGCTGCAGTCCAGGCCCACATTAATGCAAGGCTGTTGCTGTTGTGTAGCTCTTGGATGGGCTGTAGGAAATGATCCGTCGTTTTCTGATTGCTTCAAGCAGACCACTGTCTACTGTTTACTGTTAATTGACATTTGTGGGTTTAGAGAGTAGTAGGGGTGAGCTGTGTTGGCACCTAAGGCTTGATTCTCAGCTGTGCTAAACGTCTGCCTACTGGTAGCGCTAAATCCTGGGGTTAGCTATGGTCTGGCCAGAGCTTCTCTCAGTCAGCTGAAGCATACCCTGAAGGGATATTTAAGCAGGCCAGAACTGCTGGAGTGCGCTTTCACAGTCTCTGCTCCTCCCCTGTGAGCAGATCCTTACTGCAAACCTGCCTCTTGGAAAGGATCAGATGTCCTCTTTGACTCTAGGGAGAAGCTGTTAATGTGGAGGATGGATGCTCAGAGTAGGCAAAAGTGACAACTACAAATGCCCTCTTCAAGTGCAGGAGAAATTTCAAGAGCTTTTTGCAAACAAGATTGGAAAAGGAAACTGCAGAATCAATGAAAGATTTCAAACATTTGGCCCTGTGGGCTTTGAAAAAGAGGTGAGATCCCTGATTCTATCAGAAAACAGCAAAAAACTCCTACCATCTTGTTAATTCCTTAAAGCTTTAGCTGTTTGCTGTATAAACACATATAAAAGGGTTTCTGATTAGTGGTCCACCTGTAGCAGAGGAAGGAGGAGAGGAAGCTGCTGAAAGGTATGGAGAAATTGGCACTGCAAAGAATTCTAATTGATTTCTATTGCTCCCTCAGGCCAAGGGTGCTTCACACAAGGGCACATCTATTGGCAGCTGGAACATTTGTCTCTCCTCTGACGGTAGCCAGAATCCAGCACTGTCAGTTCAGTTGATGTTAGACTTGCTAGGTCTGTAGATCCATGTGTCATATTGTCGATGGTCATTGACTTGCAATGTCCAGCTGTTGGGTATAAATAAGGGAGGTGGAGGGTGGGGGCAGTTATCAGGCTTAGTTGAGATTGACTTGAAATATCCTGCTGCAATTGCCTCAAGTCAGTATGCAATAGTCTGTATCAGCTATGGAAACAGAGCTGAAATTACCCCCAAGAACTCAAAGGTTATGTATTTGCACTAATGACAGCATCCTAAATGATTCCCTCTGGCCTCATAGTTGGGACTGAGAAGGCTCGTGCTGAGCTTGCCTGAACTTGGGTTAATTCAGTCAGGGCACAGTGAAGCCAAACTTCTCCAGCTGGGTGAAGCAGCAGAGAGGCGGGGGGGCTACAGCTGGGATATAGGATGAGCCCACTGCTTCCTTTCATGGCTGAGCTCTTGCAGCTATATGGGAAGTGCAGACTAGAAGTAAAGTGCCCTTCAGGGTGAGGGCTGGCTTGGATCAGCAGTACCAGCAGGGAGGTGTTCCTGTGAGAAAGAATAGTAACTGCCAGTGTAAAAATAATAATGCTATCTGGCTCTTTTACAAATTCATCCTGCTGCTCTCCTGCAGGATGATCCCTAAAGCCAAGCTGAACACTAATTCATTCCAAAACTGGAAGCAGTCGTGCCTCAAGAAACAGCTAATACCGACACAACAAAAACGACGGGGATAGGTCATACAGCTAGAACTGTATTTTAAAAATCAGCACTTGCTATAAGGTGGCTTTTTTTTATTATTGAAATGTTGGTTGTTTTTCCTGTTGTTTGTGAAGGAAAGCTGTGATATTGCTGGTCAGAGGCCGCAGCGATTTTCTACCTCATGGTTCTGAATGGCAACTTCTTCTAGTCACAGGCCTCCACAGAGCTCTCCTCAGCTCTTTTTCTCCTCAATATAAACTTGCATATTTCCAGCCATTCGCATCACAGCCTTTTCATGTAGCTCTGCTAATGCATCCAAACCTTTGATTTATATCTGTTTTCCCCAGTTCTGTCCCTCTAGCAATTCTCATTTCTACTAAATCCTGGCCTGTGACATTGCCAGTTCTTTCAGTCATGAAAACTCCTTTGGGTGAAGAAAGTGAACACACAGGTCTGAAGCAAATAAAAATCCACATGGGAATACCCTGAGACTGGCAAACTTTTTCCGTCTCTGACTCCAAAGGTGAAAGAGAGATGCATTAGCCTACTGTGCCACCTGGCCCTTGCTATGAATCAGATGTTTCTGTAATGATATATAATACACACGTGCTCACGAGCCTCAAAGCTGTGAGAGCAGTGAAGGGAGGGAAAAGGGGTAGTCTCCAATATGAACAACGCTGTCCCTTTTCTGCCTTTCTCCTAATGTCTTTATATGCCAGAAACTGCTTCTCCCCCAGGCATCCTGACTTGCCCGCTTCAATAAATAAAAAATGTGCCAGGCAGTTACAGCGGTGCTAATTGCTGATAGCTCTCTATTGATCCGTCCATTTGGCGGCTCTGATTACAGAGTGATACTTCCATCTAATCACAGCTGTGGTAGCTAGAAAAAAGAGCCTGGGCTCAAAGCTTTGAAACGGTCTAGTGTTCTCCAGCTTTCCAGCCATTCTCCTGGGCGAGTGGTTTAGTGCCTGGAGGGGATTTTGTGCTGTGCTGTCAGGTGCAGGCTCTTGGGTTGGTGAAACTCTGCTCGTGTACAGAGCAGAAACGGCAATCGTAGAGATACTGATAGCAGTCCCACCAGGGTGAAGCTGGACTGAAACTGTGGACCTTCACTGTGCAGCTGCTTATGCACTCCTCATTGCAGTGCATTGGCTGACCTTCTAGAGATCAGCTTCCTAAAGACCTGAAGTCCTTGAAGGGCTCTACAAACAGGACATTGCAGCTACTAGATGGGTGCATATTGGAGAAGCTCCTTAGCTTGCTCCAGCAGAAGATGTTGTCGCAGCTGGCGTGGAAGGAGTCGTACTGAAATCCTTTGAAGGTGTCACGATAAGTTATGGATATTAATAGTGACTATTGGGCTCAGGTGTACTTGACTGTTTGGGCACTAGCTGACATTCAAAGCGTGCTGTTGTTCTCTTCCTGTTGCTTTTCTCCACAGCACTGATAGGTCCCTTGGTTGCTGTTGGCCTAAGGTCTGAACAAAGATGTTTTCGTTTCAAACACAGATAGATTACGTTTTGCCCTAGAGGCCAGGAATACATAACTAGAGCTGGTTGACATTAGCTGAATGGGAAAACTTGTGTCAGAAAATGGCCTTTTTAGAAAATGAACATTTTTGTTAAGTAGGAAAAGGTTATTTGCTTTTTTCCAAGATGTTTTGGGGTTTTTATTTTGTTTTTTTGTTTGTTTTTTTTTTTTTTTTTAGATTTTAAGAGTTCACCTAGTTCATTTCTTTAATTTTTATTTGGTTTATACATGTTGCCTTGGAAATCCATCTGTGGTTGGGGTTATTTTTCTTTGTCCGTATGTTCTATCATTGGACACTTTTCTTTTTTCCTCCTGTATGTATAAGACTATGTTGTCATTGTGCTGCTTCTTTCTCTTTTACCCTTTCTTTTTCCTGCCATGAAAACTCTCCATTTTTCCTTTCTGGTTATTTAACATTTCAGCCTTTTCATGTTGGCTTGGTAGAGAGCTGCTGTATTTTTTCCTTCCTCCTTTGTGTCCAGCCATTGTACTTCCCTTGGCTTTGTGTCACACCTTTAGCCATTTGCCACACCTTTCTACTTTTGGTTCTTTGAGCCGCTTTCCTTTCTGAGTGTCTGAGAGTGGTCAGCATTCTTTTCTTATTTAGGCGTTAAACTCCCCCAGGCATCAACTTTATTTTAAAATCTGTGATGAAAAAGGCAATTAAGGTCCTGCAGGGGGAAAAACAAAGAAAAAGAGACAAAACCCAGAAATCCCAGCCTCCTCTCAAAATGACAATTATGACAATTCGCAGTTATGTTTTAAATGCTCATGGCTGTCAAATGTAGACTGCCCTGGGAGATAGAATCCCTAAGCTGACTGAGAAAAATGAAAGGCAAAGACTGAGTGAAGAAAATTGTTGAAAATCTCTGCAGAAAATGGAGGGAAAACCTCACCAATTTTGAAAATAAAACTTCTTTTTCCCCGTTAATTGATAAAGGATCTTTGCATGCTTAAACGGTATTTGGCTTAATGCAACACATTCAGAAGTGACTCTAACTGAATTTAATGAGTTCAGGTCTGTTAATTTCTGTGGCTTTTTCAGCATATTAGTGGGGTGTATTTTAGAGTCAGATTCTCTCCCATTTACTGCCTTGTAGCTCACACCTACTTACTGGTTACCTTTAAGTTTTACCTGGATAAAAGGCTGAGTTAGTGCTGATGGAGCAGTTCACATAAGCTAAAAAGCAGCTGGAGGCAGAGACCCTTCCACTGGCACAGATGGTTCTGCGAAGGGATCTCTGTCTTAGGCTTCTGCTTTAAATTTGCTTCCAAATTTAGGGCCAGATATTCGTAGGTATAAGTTCCTAGAGATGTGATTTAGGAAGATATTCAACTTACTGACATTCCTAACTTACAGTGGGCAGGAAAAGATGGAAGAGTGAAGAAGAGAAAGGGTAAAAAGTGCGTAGCAGAGAAAAAAAGTGGGAGAGTGATAGGAATTTCACTTCTACTACCCTGTAAATTATTCACATGTGCCAGCTGGTAATTACTTATAATGAACGTCTGTAAAGCACTTTGATATGCTCAGATGAGCAGTACTAGAGAAAGTGTGTCCGCTGTTTAGATCTAAGGGATAAGACATAGTAGAAAGACAAGAACTACCCATATAATTATCTTCTTATGATATGTTGGCTCACTGGTGCTGTACCTAGATGTGTTATTAAAGAACCAGATAACTTTTTCAGAGTGTGAACTTCAGAGGCAATAATCTAATGATGATTCAGGTTAAGGAGTAATGTGGAGCATTGACAATTTCTGGCAGTCTTGTTGAACATGGAATTTGAGTCCTTTCTTTACCAAAGGGGTGATGTCATTGTTATCCTCAAATCCAGCTGTCCAGCTGTATGACTCAGCTGTGCATCTCTTGTACCCATCAAGCCAATGATCAAGCAAACCGTAACTTGCATTTGCCTGTGATCTCCCTGCAACGTGAGTTGCGGAATGTGCTTAGTTAGATTTTTATCTACTGATTTGTAATAAGATCCCTTAAAGAAGCAGTTTTCCACTAATCTTTGCCAGTAACATCCTGAGCTGGACCCTTGATTGTTTGGTGCTTCCCTTATGTGAAGCGTATCCCGATCTCCTGCATTACTTGGCTTTGGAATGCAGCCCCATGGAAATTTACTGTGCGATGAAGTCATATCATGTTCATGGCCATGGCACATGCAATCCAAAGTGACAGGTTTTGGCTGTTTATGGTAACGTTTCAGTATAGAGCTGCAGGCTGCCATTGGAACAGGGGACATTAAAACTTTTCATTCCTGATCTTTGTGAACATACACTTTTCCTTTCCCATCCCATGTCTTTGCATTTCTGAAGAAGCATCTTCTTCACCTGTGCAGGTACTGTTAGCATCCATTCAGGATCCGCTAGCCAGTTCAGAAAAGTTGGCTGTGGCCCTGGTGAAGTAGAATAACCTATTATGAGTTAAATCTGGTTAAAATTTGTGCCGTATAAAATTAAGAGAAAGCGTGCTAAATGGGGGCTTAGCCAAATTAAGAGTAGTCTCATTCTGTGTAATGTATAGTTGCTCCTCTTACCCTTTTTTACATTAGAAATCAAAATCAAAGTGGAAATGCAGTTGCAGAATAGAGAAAGAAAGGAGGGAGGGAAGGAAGGAGGGAAGGAAGGAAAAGAAGGAAGGGAGGGAGAAAGAAAAAGACTTGATTAAAATAGAGCTCTTCCTTTTATAGATATGTAAGTTAGGTCTTTTCGCAGCACCAGTTGAAAGCTGGTGACATTTGAGAGTTCAAGATAAGCGAAACACCAGTTGGAGATTAGTATCAAGGAACTTTTTTTTTAACAAGTGTTCCGCAACGGGCCAGAGGTAGCAGACAAAAGTCTTTGCTTCATACATGCTTATCACTTGAGAAGGAAATAAAACTTTCATGGTTAGTGTGTCTTTATGTTTTATTCTCAAAATGACCTGTGTATTCATTGTAACACAGCTCCAAAGTGGATTCTTTTCTCCAGCAAAGATCATGATGGACCTTTTAAGTCTCCATCTCAGGGCAAAACTCCTCCAAGAAAAGAAAAGGTTAAACAAAGAAAAAAAGAAAAAAAAAGAAATGAGAATGTTTAAGGAATGCTGTCATTTTCATATCATCAGAGACTGACTGATAAATCCCTCTATTAGTTAAATATATATATTAAAAATAAATGATAATTTAAAAAATGACACAGAGGTACAGTACACGTACAGCCATTTGAAAAAAGAGATGTGACCCATCTCCACATGGAGGAAAGCCACAGTTTCTGTACATCTGTCATTTTCAGAGATTGACAGATTGTACAACCCATGGGATTAGTTCCATTGGACTCGCTGGGACTGCTGAGGTAAATAAAACATGCAGCAGCTGCATGGCCTGACCCTA
Organism: Ibidorhyncha struthersii; assembly: GCA_013398815.1. Taxonomy (NCBI): domain Eukaryota; kingdom Metazoa; phylum Chordata; class Aves; order Charadriiformes; family Charadriidae; genus Ibidorhyncha; species Ibidorhyncha struthersii. The sequence goes on from VZSZ01007127.1 coordinate 90,316, forward strand.
AGTGGGCTGCATGTACTAAAAACTGTATAGATAACTCACAGCAGGAGGGAAGTGTCATATGCTAAGAGACCTTATGCCATCCAGCGCTGCCAGTTGGAATTCATCCCAAAGGACAAACCAACTGCTGGGGTAGTGCTGGACGTCAACAAGGTCAGAGAGACCTGCTGGGATGTATGATCTGAGGACTGGGTCCCTGCAAGAGTGGTCACCGTTTGGCTGATGCGAATGATTGTGTTGATCCTGCTAGGGATGGATGCTATTTAATTAAACTGCCAGTATGCTTAGTGTTGGGACATCTGTGTTTGAAAGGGACATAGGAACGGAGTTACTATCTCTGTTTCTGGCTAGCTCTTTGATCTGGGATGCAGTAGGGTCCAACGATCAGGATGGATTCGTGGAGCCGGTGTTACGTGCTATACAGTGCTCTGCTGCCTTCTCCTGCATGACCTCCAGCGTGACCCTAAGTCTCTTTGTTCACAGTCTGTACAACAGGGAGAAAAGCTCTTCTGTACCTTCTCAGGCTATTGTGGTGATGAATATGTTACTGATTGTAATGAACTCGCATACTGGAACTGTGGGAGCCATATAAGCATCTGAGATAAGTAACAAGAAGCACATAGGAAAGGGCAGTGCACTAAAGCTTTCATTGGCAGAACTGCATCTTTCACATCCTGCTGAGCTTTACCTGCTGCTGATCACAATGAACAACTTAGGCCCTGAAGCAGGAGGATTGATATTCTTTGTATTTTATTTTTATCCAAGCTGGTGGAACACGAAATGCTATCTTACCTCTGCTTAGTAGTGTCTAATCCTTTCTGGGCTCTGTCTGAGCTCTTTGTCAGTGGAATACCATGTGGTAGTGAGTTCCACAGGTTAATTACATGCTAAATAGTGTTTCTTTTTTGTCCGTTTTCAATGGGTGGCCCTTAATTGCAAATTGCCCTCCAGGTCTTGTGTTATGGGAAAGAGTAAAGAGAAAGGGAACAAGTAATTGCCCTTCTAGACGTTGTCTGCAGCACTCTCTCATGTATCTACTCTCCCTCTTTGTACCTTCTACCCCTCATCATCCTAAAGCTTTTCATTTTCCTTCTAATGGATTACTTTCTTCCCCCTGTATAATAATGCAATCTACTTTTGCTGCCCTCCGCTGTGTCTCTTTCCGCTTGGCCTTTTTAGTGACTAAACCTGAGCACATTATTCCAGCAGAGGATGAAACCTACTTTTGTACAGAATGGCAGAATGTTATCTGTATTACTGTCTTGTCTCTTTTTCATATTCTTCTCTTTGGGGTTTTGTTTGGTGTGGCAATCCTCAGGAGCTGCTGAAAAATGGGAGTGATTTCTCAGGAAAGAGAAGAGATGTAGTGACATTCTGGAGTATGGTGGGAAAGCGATGCCTGGATCACCAGATGTCATGGGTCTTCAGCATTTGATAAGCTTTCAGGTGACTGCAAAGACGCTGGAGCTCATTGGTGATCTTTGTGGCAGGATGAAATGCCTGCAGAGCAGAGTCTGAATCTGGTCAGTTTATGCAAAAGATGCAAAGCTCCAAAAATATGCTGGTAGTTTATGGATATTATTAAACATAGGAAAGAATTAAACTTTATCTTCTTTGGAGATTAAACAGTTCTCTAGCCTGTAGAAATAAATCCTGAAAACATTTCTGATACTAGAAGGGGATTGAAGTTTACTGTTTCCTTTTATGAAGAAAAACATATGCGTCTAAGAAGGACTGCATTGGACAATGCCCATTGAGAATTGGTGATCCATGCCAGCTCCATCCCTCCTGAACGTCGGCCTAGCCTGGCCTCCTCCAAGCAGTCTGTACACAGCCAGAGGTGGCATTTCACAGAGGGCTGCCAGCAAACTCATGAAGTAGAACTATTTTTATGGCTACATCTTTCAGTTTAACAGGTGAACAAACACATAGATGTCATTCATCATGGCATATGTGACTCAGCATTGCAGTTTGATGGCTCTACATCACTTCAGAAAGTCATGTGTTGATATAAACACTGTAATCCTATCATGCAATGTTATGTTACTGTATGAAAATGGTGACTCAAACACACTGACTCTGTTACATTTCAAAGCATTTTTTTCCTTGGAGAAAAATCTAGATTGGATCTTCCTGCCTCCTGTCTGCCATAATTTATAAATAAGACAGTGCCATTCTTCATGAATTCCACCCAATCCTTAGCAAAGCATATGATGAAATTTTGTGAGGATGTATAAAGATGTATTTATGACCAGATCTTCTGCTGTTATATATCAAGACAGTTTGTATCGTGTTTGTAGGTCTGTGCTGTTTTATACCACTGGAATACCTTGTCCTTTGTTATTCATACTATCCTAATCATGGACACTGTTTGCACTGTTAACTACTTTGCTTTTCTTTGTAGCACTTAGTAATAGCGTGTGATTCTCACCCTCCACAGTTTCTGATAGACATGAAAAATGAGAAAAAAATACATATAATGCTATGCCCTGGAGGGATTAGAGAAACAGAGGAAGGAGACATGTGAGGAACTAAAGCTATGTAGTCTAAAGAAAAGAGAACTTTTGGGGGAATATGATCGAAGCATATAAACACCTTCCAGGGAACAATACAAATTGTTCACGGAAGGGAATTATTTACTCTCTAAATGGAGTAGCACAAGAAGCGACGTCTTGGATGAATGAAGGAAACTCTGAGTTTTGAAAGTTTTTCAGTAATGGGAATGAGGATGTTAACACCGTGAAGTGAGTCTACATATGGCATATTGCAAGGTGGTGTTTGAGGTGTGGTGTCTACTGTACAGTACTGCTGACGATCTTGAACCCAGATGAATAAACTTTGGCTTCTATCTCAATTTTAAATGCTAAACATAAAGGTGACAGGACTCTTATGCTTAATACATTTTAAAATTAACAGCTTAATAAAGAGTTCAAATATCAATTGCTGGGCCTACCTGTAGGAACCCTTTCTCTGAAAACTTGGCTCCAGTGGAGCTCCATCAGTAGCTGATGGGCAGCTTCAGAGTGAGAAATGGCAAGCTCCTTTGATCTCTAAAGACAAAAGTTGGTTTCTTCCTGTGATCTGAAGGCAGAAAGTTCCATTTCCCTAATGCTAATTCTGTAGGAGACCTTCTTCCACGAAGTCATGATTTTTCAAGGCATATTTGTTTGATTACATTGAGCAAAAGGTTTGCAATTACAGCCATAGGAAAGCCAGTTGGAGAAGTTGATGTGTTGACCTTTAAAACACAAAGAACTTTGACATAATCTCAGCTTCCCCTTATCAAGGCAGCCAGTTTGTGCTCGTTTCCGAGCCACGTTTGACGTGTTATAAGAAGAACTCTTTGGCCAAAACATCAATCAGGGGCAGTTCAGAGAGTGATGTTTTACAGGAGCCAGGCAGGCATTAGAGCATGACCTCGAAAGAGTAACACTCCAGTCTGGGGAGACATGGGGTCACCTTCAGCAGAAATGCAGTGCTGTGAAACAAATCATAAATCAATAAACATGGCCAAGGTCTTGAAAACAAAAGTGAAAGGCAGTGTAAACATATCCCAGTATGATCTCTGGGGGACCCAGAGGGGTGTTAGAGATTTCAAAAAGACTGGTGAGGTCACCTAGAAAGCAACAGCAGAGTTTGGAGACTCCAGAAATGGATCTTGGCATTGGCTGCCTTCTAAATTGTTTGGTTTTCCAGGATCCTGAAATAGAGAAGCCAGGAATAGTCCAGGGCGTGTAAATGGTCTGGGAGCCCCAGAGATTTGTCTCAGTTCAATAGTTTCATCTTTTAGTGCTGAGCGTACGCTCCCCAACTATCTTAGAACTATCCTGGTGCTTGTCCAACCTCACAGGTCCCTTTGCTTGTACCCCTTACCATCTGGCTATGCGAACAAGTTTCTGCCAAGTGAACGGGACAGAGGATTTTCAGCATAAGTGTGTCAAGGTACTGCCTGTGTGCATCCTCTTATCCTTGATGAATATAAGGTAGCTTGTTCCCACCTATTCTTGTAAAGTCAGAAAAAACGAAGGCTTAAAATAAGCTGCTGTGCAGGAAGCGAGATCAGATGAATTTTGTGGGATAGGAGGCTGTTGGGAGCTTACTTTGGGAATTCTGTCGATATTATCCAGGATAACAGCACTAAGAATTCAGAGAGCACCTTGAAAATATCACACCTCAAGGCAGCCTGGAGGCAGCGAGTTTTCCACTCAGTGAAATGCTGGGAAGGCTACTTCTAGCTGGAAATGAGGGAACCTATTTTTTTATCTCCCATCTGGTCTTTCCAGAACGATTGCTGAGTCCAGAGTATGGATTGCTTAATGCAGCATTTCGTTTCTCTGTGGCAAAGGAACACATTCACCCTCACTTCTTGCTAAAAAAAACCATCCCCCTAAACTGTCCCTGGAGCTAGAATCCCACTTCAAAATCTTACATTGCTTCCACAACTTAGAAGCTGCAGCCTTTAAATCAAGTTGTTTTTTTCTTTTATTTCTCCCTTGACATGGGTTAGTTGAGAGGCAAGCCTCCACCCAGATCGTTAGTGGGAAAATAAGTTAATAATAAATAAATAATGGATTTATACATATTAAGATGCAAGGTTTGGAAGTTGCAGCTGGCTTCCAGAATTTAAAAAAAAAGAAAAAAAGAAAAAAAGAAAAAAAGAAAAAAAGAAAAAAAGAAAAAAAGAAAAAAAGAAAAGAAAAAAAGAAAAAAAGAAAAAAAGGCAGAGGGAGCAAGCCAGTCCATTAAAGCATCACATTAATTCAAGGCTGTATTTATTCACTCAAAGTGAGGTAGTTGGCAGAGGTGCTCGCTGCGTGTCCATAGCTCAAAAGCATGTAAGTTTTGCAAAGAGCTCTGATCCTGCTTGTTTGTATAAGCTGCATTTCTGCTTGCTGCGATAATTTGTGAGAGACAGAAAGTCGACCTGTAACCGCTCTCTACAGCTCTCACTTCTGAAGTGGACAACAGTCTTCTGATTGGAAACATGTTTTTTGTGGGAAAAATGAATTTGGGTGGAGCCAAAGAGAAGGTGAAAATCCACCTTCTTCTCTGTCCCTTCTTCCACTTTCTATTTTTCTGTGTGTTCTACTTTATGCCTTAAGCAAAGACCCAGTACTTGAGAAGGGTCTCGCAGACCATGGGATCTGCAATTATGCCTTTTCCTTCTTTCTGAAGTTATCAGAGCTCCTTTGCTGTTCAATACATAACTGCTTAAGTGAGTTAGCATTTCCAGAAGCCTCGTCACTAGAGACACTGAACACTATCCTGGGTAGCTCAGTGGGAATTGGCCTGCAGTCTGAAAGATGGAGCTCATGACTTAACAGGCTTTTTCTTTGCAGAGCTTCAATGGTGCTACAATTAATTAAGCTTTTCTTCTTCAGAGCTCTCCAGGGGAAGAGTCTGTTAGGCTAAGAGAAGCTTTCACTCATTCTCACCCTATTTCTTCACATTCCTTCTTACCAGCAGGCCAATTTTCATGTCCCCGGTTTGAACCTTCCTGGTTTGTAAAAGAGCCACTTAGTGGTAACACTGTTAATTACAACACCTGCAGGGTTCACTGGAATTTCAGGTTAAATGGTATCCAGCCGTCGGAAGGTATTACGTGCTGACAAATCAGTTCTGAAAATGAAGTAGCGCCCAATTTTGTCCTCTTCTGCTGACTTTCCTTCTGGTTTGGTGCAAATGAAGCAGTCCCTTCCCATCATCCTTTGCATTTAATTTACTGATCAGTTTTATATGCTACTCACACTTGATGCAATATTGACCTCTTCTCACCCTCTCTGTCACCACCCCAATTCTCTTTATCATCCTGCACGCTCTCATTCCAGCCTGGCCTGACACTTTCAGCAGCTTAGCGGTAGCCCCAGTCCAACCCTTCCCTTTATAAGTACCTTTAGAGGTGGGATAGAGAGGAGCAAGGTAAGGAAAAACCTAGGCTGACAAAAGAGAGGGTGACTGCCTGTGCTGGCCTCTTGAGCTTCGTCACGATGGCTTAATCTTGAAGGAATAGCAGGAGAGAAGGGAGCTGGGTGAAGGCTTTGAAGATGAAGAGTCATGGTGTGAAGCCCTGGCTGAGCTGTGGAGTTGTCTCCAAAAACTTAGATAAAAATGTTACGTTTGATTAAAATCAGGTTTTGTTTGAATAGAAGTGAGGTTTCTTTTTCTGGCTTCCTTTGCAATGCAGCGTGTGCCATGACAGCATCTGCAGCAGCTGAGAAATCAGCAGAGGGTATGGATTGCTGGTGGTGCCTAAACATTTCTGGAGGACCTGCCAGTTGGCAAAGTGGCTTCCCCCTTCTTTTGGGTACTAACTGCTTTGGGAATGTCCTGGGCAGTTTGTCACTGTTATGAAGATGAGACCAAAAGCACCTGTAGTGGAGGGGTGGGCAAGAGAAAAGGGTAAGTGGAGAAAATATTAGAAACACAAGAAATTAAAAGTGGAAGAAGTGACCTTGAGTTTTGTTTGAGTGTGATCCAGTGCATCACTGATACTCAGACTGTGCGCTTTTCTAACATGTGGTGCTAACCACTCAGAGCTGAGGAAATAAGAATAAGAAAATTATGCCTATACCTTTTTTACCACTCTTATTGTCTAGAGAAGGTTTTTCTTTTTCTGAGGTCAGTCATGGAACCACATGAGCTTCTATCCAGGGTGCTCCTTTTCCAGTTTACATTAGCCCTTTATTCCTACAGTCCTTCTGTTGGCAGCTCATCCGAGCACAGTCTGGAAATGAGGAATGTTGCCATCTCTGTGATTAATAGTTTCCTCCATTGAATTGCAATTACAGGTTTTAATCAGTTCATTATTCCACCTAGTTTTTTGTGTCTTGACAGTTTTGCTGTGGAAACTAATTGAATTGGCTTCACCTCATGGCTTTCCTGAAAAAAAGATCTTGCCTAGCCTTTGGGGATTGTGGGGGCTAATTGGCCAACTCAGGTTTAATTTCCTCTTTCTTCAACCTAAAAAAAAAAAAAAAATGAAAAAGAGGGTGGGGATGTTCTTACTTCCCAGTCCTTGCCAGCCAAAGATTCCCATTTTCTATTTCACTTTCCAAACTCTATTTCCACTGAAGTGCAGGATGTGTACACTGCTAAAAGTTCAACTTCAGATAACAGTTGGGAAATCACTGCTTTAGTCAAAATTATTAATACGCTTTTCCTCAGAGGGTCATTACTCTTCAGAAACAGCAACTCTTTCTTCCCTGACTACTTTCTCACTTGAGCTGGTCTAATGGATCCTGTTTATAAGGAGAGGTCCTGTGACCAGCAAAATTCTTGTTTGCAGCTTCTGTTATGTCATCCTTCAATTTTATTTTTCTGTGTACCTTATTACTTGAATTCAGAGATGAACAAGCAGTAAATTCCCCAAAGATGTACACTCTCAGAAAAGAATTCAGATCAGGGGATACTTAGTACTCTGTACAGCTGCCAAAAAGCTTACAATTGAACTCTGTCGTACAACACAGATGTGATCCAAAAGAGATCTCAGCATCCACTGGAGTCAGACTGAGTTGTTAACACAGTGTGAGAAGATGTGTAATCAGTAGCTGCAACAGCCCTCCCAGGTAGAACCAACCTGCTAAGCTTTCAGTCTTATGGAAGTGTTGCCATTCACTTTTTTCTTCTCTTCTTTATTTTACAGTTGGTGGTTAGGTCACATGAGACAGATTTTCAGAAGCATGCTCTGAGTGTCCATTTCTCTTGTTGCGTTTGCTTGGGAGACTGTCTTATTGGGATCTACCTTATTCACATTGCGAACTTTAGCTGACAAGGGTGAGTTACAGAACAGCCGTGGTAGAAGCTAAAAAAGGTAAAAGAGAAAAGAGCAGCTCCTAGTGATGACAATCACGTACCAAGAGGGATTTTCAGAGCCCTGAACCTTGGGCATTTGGACTCAAGAAAAGAGTTTATTTCTCAGTAATCTGTGGTTTTACTTGGGGCATGTGTGTATTTTAAAGTTCAGTATCCAGGCTAGAAGTTGGAGCCAACCTTTTCTTTTTCCTATATGCAATGCTGGATTCCTCTCTGGCAGGGCTTTCAGGTTTCTTTTTTATCCGAGGGAGAATAATTCAGTCCCTGGCTGGGATGCTTTGGAAGGGGGTAAAGTCAGATCATGGGAAGTTGAACATGTTTTCCTACCAGTTAGGTTTGGAGATGGAGATTTTTAAAGAAGCAATTGTATTAGGGAACCAAAGTCTGTTATCTTAGGGGTTTTCATTTTTTTTAAACATTTTTCTTTAATGAATCAAAGTGTTTCTGAACCTGCTTTTTCATCGCAGCAGGAGTCACCAGCGAATATAAGTATCAGAGAAGAGGGCACAGTGGCATCCTAAGTTCCATTTTCCATTGGTGCTTTGCTGTAATTAGAAGACTTTCTGCCTTGATGGGAAAGCCATAGGCTACGAGGCCAACACAGAAATGGGGCAGAACCATACTATCCGCCTCAGATTCAGGTTCCTTTTATTAAATGATAAAACCATAAGTTTCCATTTCACAGCAAGAGTTTAAGGCTTCAGTGAGAAGTGAAAAGGTATATCATGCTGGAAAACTGATTAAAAATACATGCTGCATATTAACAGAGCACAAATGGAATAATTTTTTTCTTAATTCTTTAAGTTGTTAATGTTCATCAAAGGTGCTTGACTTGCTTTTTAAATGATGAAAGAACATCCCATCCTTTTAGGCAAGGTCATTAGTGATATTAGTATCAATAATATCAATTAGTATCAGATTCTTTTGGTATCGTTAACAGGGAATAATGTTCATCTGGCAACTCACAGTGCAGTATCCAGAAGGGAACTTATTAAAATATGACTCCCTTCCCCTTCCCCCACAACCCTTTGGCTTAATTACCTCATTAATAACAGTGCGAGATCCAAGAAGTAACTTCCTCCCGGGTGCTTCCAAGATGTGTTGTGGAATTACAGACACCAGCAAGATTGAGAGATATTTATGTGCTCTGACCTCGCATGGGAAGCGGGGATGTACAACCAGAGAGCCACAGGAACGCAGCCGAGTCTGGGAAGTGCAGCGTGGCTTGTGATTGCAACCACATTTGAACATGCTTTGGAAGCACAGTGCTTTGCGAGCTTAAAAGAAACAAACAATAACGGTTCCTCTAATGTGCAAAAATAAAGATCTGTTGTTTAAAGAGCACACAACTGTATCTACCACCTCCCGATGCTTTTGACAGGAATCGCAGAAGGAGCAGATTGGATCAGCAAAACTTCACTCAGCCCTGACAGTTTGATTGCGCTGCTGTGGAGGATATGACAGATGTTGGAACAGCACGAGCAACTTAAACAAAATGCATCAAGCACAAAGCTGGGCTCAACCTTTCCTCCATTTAAAATGATTTGCAATCTCTGAGGGGTCAGAATGTAGGGGCGATGGTTTTACATGTAAGGGGAGGAAAGGGGGAGAAAGGAAAGATTGAGACAAGTGGGAAAAAATTGCCTCCAAATGATGAAGTGCCCAGCAATGTCAGAGAAGTGTGTGGAACTGGAAACGTGCTGTTTGCCTTTCATGAAATTATTCGGAAATGAATCATAGCCAGGGCACAGGAGGCTTTGGAGATTCATCGAGCAAGCAGAGAACAGATAAACAGGCTTTACAGTCTGTGCATATGTAAAAATAAGGAGAAGCAAAATATTCAAAGGAGACAAGGGGCTGATGTTTGGCAGCTCATTCCTTCCTCAGATATTTACCTACCTGTGGCACTGTTTTCAAATTTGCTGAGCACTTCTTGCTCTTACTGATTTCACGTACTGTGCTCGGCATTTCTGAGAAGCGAGACAAATGGGAAGGGAAGTATTCAAGTCACATACCGGAGGATCTGATATACACGGTAGGCACGTGCAGTGCTGATGCTTAGGTGACAGCGTTTCAGAAGCAGTGCCTAGCATGCCACTGCCAGATGATGAATTTAGCCTATACGTTCAGTGAGTTCTTGCAAGCCACATCAGACTGTTTTCTACATCATGAGTGAGCTATTGATTTGCCTCCTATGCTTCATAGAAATCTCTTCTACTCTCTATTGCGGGTACCAATGTGAGGTCAGCTGTCATATTTCATGCTCACTGTTTGTTGTTTATCATTACAGCAGTGTTTATTTTAATGTGGGTAAAACAATCAGAAGCTCATAAAGTGACGTAGGTGATAACACCAGATAGCTATAAGGAGTATGTGCACTGTGAATGTGTTAACTTCTTCCACGGTACTATGAATACATCACCATCCTTACCCAGCACACCTCCTTCTATTCAGGCATGGGCACAAAATGACCAAGCGGGGCAAGAGGGTCTTCACTACCAAGCTAGCTAGACTTGTAGAAGGAGAGCTGTAAAGTAGATCTAGCATGGGAAGGGGCTGGACTTCTGTGCAACAGAGAAGAGCCAGGATATTAGGAACCGATAAGGCTGCTACAATCTTAATTTAAAAAAAACCACTGTTTTCCCAAATGTTTTACACCCCCACACTCTAATGGGCTTTCTTTTCTACCAGCAGTAGTAGAGATTGCCTAATCCACTGCCCTTTCCTTTCTCCGATTGCTCTTGTAGATGTATTTCCTGTGGATGCCTCCAAGATGGGAATCAAACTAAGGAATATGATTTTTATAATATCATAAGCTCCTGCAATGTTTTTCTTTCTCTTTACTTTCAAGTGCATCCCAAGCAGGTGGCAGCTTTCTGGTTTCATTTATTCACAAAATGAACTCAAAACTCCGTCCCACGCCTTCCACTTAAACTATGTTGATCCCAGGTCTCCTCCTCAAGGACTGTTCAACCTGGACTCTGGATCATCTCCTTATATCCAGATGGGACAACAAATACCCTGCAAGGCTGAGCCAGCAAACCACACATTATGTTTCTTAGGAAGACCATCATTTGCTAACAGGCTGAGATTTTCAGGATAACACCGTATTGTCACTTAATATATTATCATACTGCTTTTATATTCCAGCCCACTCCTATGCAAGCTCTTTGGGGGTAGGATTCCTCTCACTTTGTATCATGTGTAGTGCAAAACACATTCATTTTCTTTTCAGAGAAAAACAAGCAAATACCTAAGCAAAACACAAGTTTTTCTGCTTATCTTTTGCATGCTCTAGACCTTCCCTAGTTCAATGACATATATCCAAAATTCAGGACACGGGATATTCAGTTACAGCCCTGGTGCTAGAATATGTGGATTTAACAGTTTAGGCTCATCTCTTTCTGCATTGACCATTTTAATACCCTTTATCTGCTCAAACATCTCATTGGGGTATCCCTTCTCAGCAGCACCATGCTTTGCAAAATGTAACCTTTTGTATGTAAACTTTGGGTGTCTAAACAGAGCTGGTTATGTACTACATTCTGTAGTGCATGAAGAGATGAAGGCACTGCTAAAAGATGGTTAATAAATTAACTTTATATACCTATGGCTACAATGTATCTATTACGTCCCTCCATTGATTTGAAGGGTAGCCGCAAAATTTAGTTTAGACTAGATGCCTAATTCTAAATGGCTAAACTGCCTGAGACTAATTCTACTCTTTCTTACAATGGTTTTGTACTTCCTTCTGTACATGTCTCCTGGGATGGCAAGCCACAGTAGTTAGCAAATTGAAGGCCAAGAGCTGGAGATAGCAACAGGAAGAAAAAAAAAAAAAAAGTAGAGCTCAGCTAAATTTTCATAATCTTATTTCCCCTACAAGGAACTAATTTTGACTGGAATCTGGAGTCTGGGGAGGGGACAGGTGTTGGGGTTTCTTTTTTTTCCTTCCAAAAGATTTTGCCCATCCCTAGAAATTTCATGTAAATTAGAAATATTGCAAGTTTTCTGATGTGGCTGCTTCCTTGGCTAGATATGACTGGAGTAACAAGCAGCATAACAAGTACATGATGACATATGGAAATAGCAGTACACAAATATACTCTGTGTAAAAGAATCCAAATCACAATCTTGGGCATTCATTGACTCAGCTAGGTTTGGCAAGCAGAATAGGGATTTATAAAAATCAGGTTGTGTCTTTCAATGCTTTTCAGCTGATTTTATGCTAAAAGAAACCTGAGGATCAGAGCAATGAGACACGCAAGGCTAAAGTCTCTGAAATCCCTGCAGGCCTTATTATGTGTATAAGGAGACAGACGGCACGTATTTCAGGGCTAGAGAAGCTATTGCACTTGATTTAAGGGTAATTAAAGCATGTGAGTGACAGCAGAGATGACATGTGATGCGTCAGACACCTTTTCTCCATTTCGCTTCCTGCTTGGCGAACTCATCTGCATGCTGAATGAAGGATAATGCCTCACAGCCTTCTGCTGCTACCCTCGTAGGCTTTCTGTTCTGCTTTTCCCATTCCTCCTCGCAGTTCCCCTCTGCTCTGGGATTTCGGAGGCAATATCTGAGTTTTACTCCTTATTCCTTCCATAGCTAAGTCAACAACAAAACATTTATTCCTACCAACAGTTCTTGGTCATGCTCTAGATTGTAAAAACTACCAGTCTAGTGGGCCATGGAGAAGAAAATAGCCCCTGCGCTGAAACATTTTTGTTAGCGGCTGTCTACCACTCCAGTGCAGAAGGGAAGGGGTGATGTACTCATTGGTATTTTTAATCTGTCCATGGCTCATTTTGATTCCAATAAGTCAACCAAAGCCAATGTGAGAGTGAGGATTCACTGTGAATATTCAGTTCTGGAAGTGAATGAGTCTGCAGCTGTGGCCGCAGTACTTGCAATGCACAGCCTGGATCTGATGGCTGATGGATGTGTGACAAACAGGCACAGGAAGGGCTTCTTTTGCACTAACACAAGCAGTTCCATGCATGCTGTTGCACACTGGGTCCCAAGTGTTCAGAAGACTGTTGTATAAGCCTCATTTCTGAAAGATCTGTCTTCGGTATCTTGTAAGGGGGTTGAAGGCCATCCATGATTGCAAGTAGATGTATTTACATTAAAGCAGAAAGACAGAGAATGCACACAGAGTTGATAATTGTTCACATTATTCCATCTACCTAATCACAGAACAAAATTACTGGCAGACTTGAGTTCACTGCAAGTGAAAACAAAAAGCCTAAGGCACTCACAGAGCCATTAAAGAGAAGGAAAGGCTTGGGCTTTGACCTGTGAGAGTCATTTGCCTCCTTTGACTGCATCTCTAAGTTGAGCTGAATCAAACTGAAAGTAATCATGGACTCAATGGTATGTCTCTGTGGGCAGCAGGTTGCCAAAGGGAGAGAGGGCAGCAGTTCACGTACCTTAAAAAGGCAGAATTTCTTTCACTGGCTCCTGATTAAAAAGGATGTGAGGCACAGAGCTGTGTGGGGGAACCATGGGTGATGACAGCTTTTGGGGGTTTTCACCCTGTGAGTGATGACATCCTTTGGGGTTTTTCGCCCCTTTGATTTAGAAAGGGAGGATTCAAGTTGAGGAAAGGATACTATTTAGATCAGAGCGTTTATGAGTGAATGATATTGCTGAACTAACCGATAAATAAACAGTAATTCCAGAGTAAGAGTCTGCAGAGAAAGAAACGTCCAATCCTTCCTCTGATAAATGTCACTCTAGTAGTATTGCTTTTGTCTCCTATTTCTGGAAGTAGAATTGAGGTTTGTAGCTTAAAGAAAGGTTTGGAAAGAAATTGAGAGTCACAGAGTTGGGATCTATATTCTTTGACGTGACAGATCACACCAGATCAGGTTAACTACTGTCACATTGGAAAATCAAGCTTAAGATGACTGTTCTGTTCTTTTTCCCTAATACCTGGCATAAGGACCTTCCTGAGACCAGTTATTCAGAGAGAAAATAGAAAATGTCTGAAGAGGAGAAGGAGGGAGGGAGTGAATAAAGATTTTTACACAGCAGTTGTGGTGAAATTGCCAGTAGCCAAATAGATTTGTTTAACTACTTTTGGATAATAAGGATTTTTTATTATTGTTATATTATATTGTGCCCATATGCACTTCTGGGCACCCCACATGCGTACATATGGATTCTTTCCTTTGCTGTGTATCTTGTGAACCAACATGTCTAGCATGTTGCTAGCATGTCTAGCATTCAGTCTCTCCTCCCATCAGATACCGTTATCGTCCCGGCAGTGATTTCCCATGATAAAGGCTTCATGGCTCACCTCCCTCGAGTAACAGAAATGTAGCGAGGGTCTGGCCTGAGGTGTTTAACAGAGGGCTCAATATTTCTGGTGGAAGGAGGGGTGCTCATACGAAGCTGTAATGACTAGCTGTCAGGGAGATGCATGGTGTCCTTTCAGCAGCTGAACACAAACAGATGAGGGTGATGGTGGTATTTCTCCAGTCCCTTAATTAGTGTTATGTGATAGCAGAGGCACAAATGGAGATGTTTTTCATCATCTCTGGTGAGGAGGGAGGTAGGGCAGAGAAGCCAGTTTGCTTTTGTTAGCCCCAGGCATCCTTTGCACTGTGATACGTGTTCATCTCCTCATTTCTATCACTCTCCCTTTAGCTGTTTATTTCTTCTTTTGTTTCTTCCTGCATTCCTTTCCCTTCCTTACTGCCTTCAGATTCCTAACGGGAACTAGCTTCCATTTTAAATAGCTGGAACCTCCTGCTTTTCCGTAACAGACTTCCCTAACCCAATTGTTCAGAACTGCAGTAAAAAAGACCGCCTGTAGGGTTGTTATGTATAGGTAGCTCAGTGCTGCAAATAAAGGAAACTGAGACACCGTTAGAGTTAGTGAATGCTCCTAAAAAGCTGAAAACAGAGCTCAAGAATTGTATTCCCAGCTCTGGACTCTCACCTGTAGGTACTGTGTAGGTAAGTGAGCTCTTTTGCTCCATGTCATGTATAACAATGCACAAGCACAAACATGATGCAGTAAACGGAGATCTGGGGCTTTAGAAAATATACTTGTATCAAAGGTGCTCTACAAGAAGGCAAGAAGACTAGCTTTTTTTCTAGCCCAAATGTGAAGAAATTTCAAAAAGGGGGAAATACGTACCTTTTCAAGTTCCTGTGAGAGAAAAAGAGATACCCGTTTCATTCATAGCTCTGTCCCTCACAACCTTTTCCTCAGATCTAGTTTATCACAGCAGCAGCTACATCTCTCTTCCCACACACAGCTTGGAAGCAGAAGCTCCGTTTAGCTGATTGCACTGGGGCAGCACGGGGGGAGTCTCAGGCCTTGCCCCCCGCAACATCTCCTCTGGGAAGTCCAAGGAAATGTAAAGTCCTGTGTGCTAAATTCAGAAGTTTTGGCAGGTAGACAGCAACAACAGGAGGTGGAAACAGACAGCTGTGCAGGGGAGGAAATGGTGATATAAATACATGTTTAATTGCAGTTTAATTACAATTACTTACTAGGCAAAGTTTATTTAAATGCAGTGTAATTAGAGTGAGACCTTGATTTAATCACAGTCTTATCAGATACGGTTACTACTATTTTCCTTCACTTCCTCCTCCTTGCATTCCCTCTCCTGAACTTGCCCACAGAAATTAAAAGCCAAGGCTTGAAGTAAGCGGAAGGTATCCATCTTGGAAAGTTTTTAGTTTCCTGAAAATTCAATTGCCAGGTGGCTACCAGCCCAGAATTTTCTCCCTGGAAACTGTGAAACCCCCACTCTGTCCTGGCAAGCCGTTATTCTTCCTTAGCAGCTAATGATAATGGATCCTCATTAGCTGGGAATGACTTATCATGAATATAATTCATCACTGATGGCAGACCTCATAACCCATCTGCTCACAATGAGTAAATTATATAGCCCAGTCAGACGAGATGGATTGTTCTTTGTGATCTACCTTTGGAGTGTCTCCACATCCTGTTCCAATCAGTACATACTTTGTCTTCGCTCCATGATCTAGGTGAACATGAGGAGAGATATTTGGGCAAAACCTCTTGAACAGCTGACCCCCGATCTCATCATTCACCATTTTCCCTCTTCCACTGCTGCTTCCTCCTAGGCTCCTTGCCGTGGGTCTGGGCATGGCAGTAGCTTATTTGTGTAGGAGGCAAGCGCTAACGTCAGACATCTCCTGTGGACCTATTGATATGTTCATGGCTTACTCCTGCATGAAAACTTTCCCCACTCTAATTATCACAGCATTTGGCTCTTTCATGGATGTCGCATGTTTAAAACTCTATTAAGTACTCCCAAGCAGAATAGGAAAGGGGAAGGATAGGGTATTCTCCCTTCCTGAGAGCTGCATTGTCTCCTCTCACCTTCTTCCCTAAGGCTTAGTCATAATGTGGCTGAAAGCTCTTAAGAGCACAGTTATTCCCATCCGTCACTATGACGGAACTGAGGCACAGACTAGGCAGAGCTGGTAGTCCACATAGACATGGTAGACTCTGGTGGGGTAGGAAATACACACAGCAATTTGCCCAAAAGACTTGGCAGACTGGTGATCAGGCTGGGATAAGAGTCTCTAAAAGAGTGGGGTTTCAAAGATTGCTTTTGTCTGCTACTTGAGTCTCTCTTCCTATTGCCTGTATGTTGCTTTGAATTGAAATGAATTTGAGTATTTCCACTTGCTTCCGTGAAATACGCATCACATCACATATCTGCATACTGATATTATCCGAAACATTTCTTAGAGGAATCTTACAACCCTCTACAAAGACAGATTGGATCAATTCTGAGGTGTACCAGGTATTTTGGTGCAGAGGAGTGGTGTCCAGTCCACCACAGTGTCAGCCCTTGGCAGGAAATTCAGATTTCTCCCACTGCCTCAGCTGACAGCTATCACTGAGGACCAAATATTTCTGCTTCCATTTAGGGATGTCCTGTCTGCTCTTGGACAATTCTGGAGAAGGTCTCCAGAGGTTCTTTACTCTTCGTGTGAAATCTGGTTCCCCCCAAAGTCTGTAACCTGTCAACAATTTTGCTGACTTCAGTGAAAATATCATTTACTCCTTCTGTGTCAATACCAGTTAATTCATGTTGCCTTACTTTGCATCTATCTCAGTCTTCTTTTTTTTCCAGCAGCTCTAAACAAGGGAAAGCATTAAATCTATCCATAAAACTGTAAAGCTGTTCATTAATTAATACATATTTTATTCTGCCATTGAACTGTACTGGCCCTGCCTGAAGGAAAATTATGAACTGCTGGGGTCTTTGCTCAGGGAACCAAAGCCAGAAACATGGAAGCTTTTCCCTTCCTCCTTTTCTGTCATAATTGTCTCTGCTTTCCTTTTCTTTCTTTTTTTTCTTTTCTCCTCTCCTTTCTTTCAGATACTCCTGCCATTTTAACAGACCCTGATCACTTCCAGGTGACCTGACCATCTTTTGTACTGTTCTTGTCACAATTCATCTGGATGAGAAAAAAGTAGGAAGAAAAAAAGCAAGAAGAGGTTTTAGTTTTTACTGTCCTTCCTCTCCTTGCCCTGAGAGCATGTCCCTCTCCATCTCATTCAGACTGGTGCTCTTGGTGGGGAGGAGGGCTCTCCCTATCATAGGCTTTCTGAGAGCTGAGGGTCACTGGGTCCTTCATACCCCTCTGAAGTGGGTAAATAGGTGGTGAAACCTATTTAACCTGTTGTGCTGGGCTTTGCTTTGCAGATTGCAATAAATCACATAGCCAAATGGATTTTTCCCCCTCCTTTAATATTTATTTGGTAGTGAATTTTTAATAGGGAGGGACTTTCACTTGTCATCCTGAGAATGCCAAGTGGGCAACAGAAGAGAAGGGACAGACTTAGAGGAATGGAAGCAAAGTGTTGGGGGAGGGAAGAGAGGAAAGATGGGAGGAGGAGGAAAAGGGAGTGGGAAAGGGAGAGGGGGAGGAGAACAGGGAGGCAACAGTCACTGCAGCATCTCGGTCGGAGGATGAGTTTCTCAGATAGCAGCAGCTTAGTGCAGCTGCCTGCCCTCGCAGCAGTGAACAGTTCACACACAGCAGGGAAGTAAATAAGCCTGGGAAAGAGTCTTTGACCCAAAGGTGCTTGTAGCCTTCCAGAGTTCGTTTCTCACATCTAGCCTTTCCCTCAAAACAAATAAATTAGTCGGTGATTTGTGGACTCGATTTGGCAAAATACTATTGTTACTGTCCAAAATCCATAATTACATTCTGGTGCTGAGACTGAGAGAAAGGGTTAGAAGAGTCACTGTGGAGAGACAGATACCATTGACTAGATAAAGAGATGGTGTGGAGAGGTACAGCAAGTGCCTCAGATAGATGATGGGCATTAGATGGAGTGGATATATAGTTAAAATTAAAGAGATGGATACTGTGAGTACACGTGGGAAGATACCTTGGACAGACATACTGTGAATAGGTGTTGCAGGAAGAGGCACATTGTTAGATAGACACTGGGAAAAATGGGTAAGGCAACAAGTAATACTTCAGCTAGCACATACAGATTGATTCTGTTGATAAATAAATGCTATAAATAAATACTACGGAAAGATATTTCAGTAGCCTGCCATCTATGAATATTTGACACATACATCTAAGAAACTGCATAGTACCTCATCCAAAATAAACGTAACCAAGCAGCTACTAGATATGTGTGCGATCACGCTGCTGAAACATTTAAGAGATGTTAGCAGCTGCAACAAAACCAGCAATTTATCACCTGATTCAAAGCTCGTTTCACCCTGATGGACACATCATTGATGGCCTGGCAACAGCATGGCAGAAAAGGCCAGACCAGCAGGTAGACAATTAAGTGCTGAAGCAACATTGGATAAGTAAATGGGAAAATACAGTGTTTGGCTTTCAGAATTGGCAATAGGCCACAATCTGGGTATGAGCTTCCGCTCTTGTATCCAGGCTTACCAAGGGATGACACATTTCAAAATTATTTCTACCACTATGTTGTAGCGGCCCAGGCTGCTGGGCTAACCCCACAAGCCCCTGTAGGGAGCTCCATTCCCAGCTCTCCTCAGCTACCTTATTGACCTCAGCCAGCAGTCAAAACTCCCGCTACTGTGTGTCCTGGCAGCAACACAGAATATCCTATCCTGTTCTCCTGTAATAGGTCTTGGGCAAGAGTTCTCATCTACACGGACACCTATTCCTGCTGAGGCTATCAGGCTCACTCCTACACCTGACAGATGCTGCCCAAATCAAGAGCCTTTGCAGGGAAGCAGATCCTGTCCTGAGGACTGCCAGAGTCCAGGATGTCTGAGGAGCGAACGTACTTTCATGCTTCACATCTTTCCACCCCCACTATGTCTCACCTCAGACCTCTCCTGAGCCTTACAGAGGGCCCGTTTCCTTGCTGTGGTCTAGACTGAGGTTTTCAGTATTTCCACTGAATGGACTTCTGTACCAGCTACTGTTGTGTTCCCTTCCGTAACCGCCTTTCTACCCTGTGCCTTGGCAGGATCTCTCCTTTTGTTGACTGCTCAGCCCCGTGTCAGGGATGCCCATTAGGGGGTATGGGTCTCTGCTTAGCACGTGTTATCACAGTGCCCTTGAAGCAGACAAGTTCTTCTTCCGGGCACTGGTAGGCATCCTCCAGGCTTCTGCTAATGCTGCTTGTTCAGCACAGTCCGCCTGTGCTCTGAACCCTCTGAGAGTTTAGGATGCACCTCATAGTCAGTCTGGCATATGCCAGAGCTGGTTTGCTCGGTTCATTTTCTCTGTGACCTGAACATGCCCAGCATGCAGGTCCACAGCAATGGAAAGACAAGCACATTAACCTCAGCTCTTCTTCTACAGCACCTCCTTCCCACTATAACTGATGCTTAAAGCAGTCCTTACCACAAAGTGTTTGATTTCAGTTCTTGCTATCACAGGTAATATATTAGTTATATGTCTTATAAATCATTCAATCTAATACACACTCATAAATTCTCACCGAAAGCACTCCACAAACTGTCTTTTAGCTTCCTATGGATGCTGCCTTCAGGGCCCAAAAGCGAGTTCATGGAGAGAAGAGATTATATGTACTTTTAATGACTTCAAACACCAAATTAAATTTGAAATTAGCATTGAAGTCTACCATCCATTTCTAGTAATGATGCTTAATGTTATTGTGAGAGAACCAAGTGCTTTACATCGTAGGTGTCAATTGAGTCTCGTTCAGGAAGTTTTCCAAGGGGCTCTTGGGTACGACACACTGGGAAAGTGATTAAAAACCTGTCAGGTTAATTGAGAATAGTATTTTTGGTTCTCCCCTTCCCCCCTTCATTTCAGTCTTTCCTAGCAGCTAGTTTTGATCTCCAAGGATATATCTTGTAATAATAATTGCTTGTTATCAGTGGATATTTTCCAGTACAGCAAAGATATCTAAATCCAGAGTCTCCAACAGAGGAAATTGATAGGTCTGAGTTTAAGGAGTGTTAGGTTAATCCATCTCAAAGGAGACCCTCTGTAAGAAGTGAAATGTTAGGCATTTCCTGACCATAGGGAGTAACGTGGGAGAAGGGTATGCCAAGCTTCTGAGGGGCAGACCTTGAGAGCAGCGAGGGAATAGACAGCTCAGGAAATTTTCTTCTTCCTTGATTGTCTCCCTGCAGGCTTCTTTTGCACTGGAAATGTCTAGAACAGCACCAGAAGGTGGAATGAAGCATCTCTCTGAAGCTGAAGCTGTACAGTGTTCAGAGGAGATGACTGGGAGCAGCAGATTTTGCTTTGTGGTGCCTGGCTTTGCTCCTCCATTATCACAGATCTTTGGACATACGATTTACCCATTTTGCTTAATGAATTCACCCTCAGCAGTTTAGGTTAATATGACCCAAATTGTGTAAGTACATTTAATGTTGGGCTTTTTTTGCCTAAACTCATCGGAGATGGTTACAGTAAATACATGTGTGTCACAGAAAGGCAACCAGCAGGATCTGTGCTGTCTTTCACTGAGACCTGTTGCTAAAAGCATGGCTGAAAAAGGCTGCCTAAGGGATAATCTTGATTGGTGTATGCAGCCACTTGTTCTGTCGCTTTCCCACAACTGCACAAGCAGGCACCGCTGTTCCCGGAGCGCCTGCAGTTTCCACCGTGCCTTGCCATAGTGGCCGTCCGTGGAGTAAGTGTGTAAGGCTGTCGTGAAAAGCACCATAGGCTCTCACTGCTATTGTAATTATGATGGACCAATTGTCAATGCACAGCAATCCTTACTCATTAGAAAACCAAGAAATATTCTGAGTATTAAGAATTAGGGATCCAGGCCTTGCTCCTTTGCCAAGTTTTGACACAGGGCATATTTCTTTTTTCTTGTATTCCTTAAAATTGATCCGCTGGCTGTTCACTGAATTTGGAATTCTTCATTTCCTGTTCTGAAAATGACAAGATTTAAAGCAGTGTTGTTCTCTGCCTCAGAAATGGCTGCAAAATTAGCAGTGAATGATGCTGTTCGGGAGTTCAGCTGCTCAGCTGGGATGTGCCGGTGCAGCTCCACGCACATCAGCAGACCTTTTCCCCTGTAAATTATCAGACTGCTCGCCTTGCTCTCAGAAAGCAGCGTGGGGTGTTTCGGGCTGCAAAGCCTGTATGCAGAGTAAATGCATTGTTATTTAAAAGTGATTCATATTGTTGGGAAGCCTGGAGAGGTAAGCTGATTGGTGGGTAAGCAATGGAGTGTAATAGCCCCGAGAAAACTGCTGTGTAATAACAGCTTTGATTCCTTGCAGGATAAAACTGTATAATGTTGCCATCCTTCCTGTACCTTTCATGTGTACAGCACTTCATATTCACTAAGTGTATTACTTTGTCATCTGGACTGATATCTGGTCTGATACTCCCGGGCTTTGCTAGTCTGCTTGTGAGAAGTATGAAGTTTTCAAACAAAGTTTTAGGCTTAAGGTAGCATCTAAATTATAGATTTCTGAAATCGCCTTGGCAGTGTTTCTTGATAGGCTGCTTTTTGAGGTAAGCTGATAACCCATCTTGCCTCAGAGATGCTTTTTTTCTCCTTGATACTGAATTGCCTGTATCATGCACCATTAAATCTGACACAGTTTATCTGCAGGTTGGCTGTGCAGAAAAGGAGAAAGTCCAGTGTAAGCTTGGCAAACTCAGGCTAAAGCCGGTGGCAGTCTGACTTGGCTGCACCTGCTCTACCATTCTATTATCTTCACAATTCCAAGATCCTGGGCTCTTCAGCAGCATACACTCTCTTTTAAAGGGGTTATATGTTACTGACACTAGAAATATCATCACGGGGTTACCCGTGTAAAGCTGGTGCAGCAAAAAGGTCTGCAGAGAAAACAATGCCATTGTGATTTGATGGAGAAGAGGGAAGAAGAAAAGGGATTCTATCACAGCGCACAGCAGTCAGGAACCCTATATGCATTCATGAATATAACCTTCCTCTCTGTAACGTCTGTATGTATGTTCTAGCACTTGGATTTGTGCTGTTTGTACTGGCAAGTATAATTTTTGAGGGCTTTTTCAATGCCCTGGGGGACAATTCATGGGCCAGAACAACTCACAATCTGGTCTTTTCCTGGTGTTTCCATTCCTGGAAGACAGAACCCACCATGAGAACAGCAGATGTCACTTTATTTTGGTGCAATAAGCTGCTTTCTGAAGCAACGAGACAAAATGAGGAGCTGGGAAAACATAAATACAAAGGCAAATGCCAGGAAAAACAAGATTTCCTGACTAATGAGGTTTTCAGCTCCGGTGGAACCAGCACGCACAAGTCCTCAGCCTTTTTTCCTCGAGCTGGATGGCTGGCTCACTCTGCTAGGCAGGCTAGCTGGACAGCTTAAAATCAGAGGCCAGACTGGGTACAGAGAATCTGGCAGCCGGCGAGAGTTTCCTTCCCATCTGAATAATCTCCCCTTCACTTTTATGCCTTCAGTTGTTTTCAGTACTGCAAGAATTACAACGTTTCTCTTTGAAATATGACCTGGCAGCTAATCCTTGGTATTACCGAGCACCTCTCTCTCCTCCTGATGCCAGTAGGCGTCCTACATCCTCATCATTCCTCCAGCTAAACTCTGCATTCCTGTCTGGCAGCATCACGAATGCTCACTGCTTTCCCTAATGGATCTGGAAACTTGCGATTTTCTTTACTGAAGTCTCAGTTTGCTGAAAGGAAGTTTTGGACCAGACCCACCAAGGTTATTAACCACCTATTTTCTTACTGCTTTCAGTAGAGAGAAAGGCACTTACATGGAAGAAGTGATTAAATAGCTTTGCACCCTCGTACAGAGTAGACAGGTGGTGGAGGACCTCAGACACCCTCTGGCTCTGCCGCCATACCATAAGCTCACCATCCAGGGAGAGGGATGGAGCCTGCTGTGTCCGTGTTATTGCGGAGTCGGGGGCAAAGAAGAGAAAAGCAGTTTGCTCAAAGTGGCTGTGAGCCCACTGAGTGCAAAACCCGTATCTCTCAAGCACAAGTGTTTTAACCTCATGATGCAATTTTCCCTTGATGCACAGTCTGACATCTTTTCCGTCACTTAGTCTGCACACAAGAACCGACCTTTTATCGTTTTTGGTTGTAAATCTGAGGGTGACGTTAAATGCTCAGGGTGGTTCTCTATGAAGTGATTGTTTCACTGCTCTGCAAGCTGTGCTCTAATTTGCCCCATCCATCCAAATACGTGTCTTATTTTGATTAAATTAATATTTTTGTCAGTTTATGTTGCTACAGCTTTCACTCAGAATATGCTTGCTTCTGTGATGCGTTAGTATTTTTTTAAGAATATTAGTGGGAATTTATATATGCATATATAAATATACACACACATTCACATGCAGAAAAAAAGTAAGAAAATGTAATTACAACTTTCAGGTAAAACAGAAAGAACATTTTGGCAGGCATTTGAAAATTGATTTTTATAAGATATTCAGGAAATACTCAACAACGATTTTAAAAATTACTCCCTGCTGGGAATTGATAGATGCTACAAGCTACAAATGGATTTGTTTGAAAACAGCATCTCACTGTTATACAGGTGAAACATTATTAAATACCTACAACAGGAACACAGAAAAGTATTAGGAGATCTGTTGTACAACAAACAGCAATGGCAACTTTTATATGCGCTTTACTATGTTCTTTTTGCAAGGTGATGCCGTCTCCTTAGATGACAGCAAATGGTTGTTGTTTTTCCTTTCGCATCTGTTTATCAGGAGTCATATGTTCCTGGCGGTTGGTCCTTCTGGCACGAAGAATCTCTTTAAACCCTGTTTGAGTTCTGAAGTGGGATGAAGGTGGTGCTTCATGTTTGTTTCAGCCCTCCATGCCTAATGTTCTTCTTGTGTGCTAAACCACTAAAATTCATCCTTGCAATTCCTGACAGACAAATTTTAGGAGGCAGGGAGAACAGAATGAAATATTTGCTATTCTTCATGAAACATCTGGCAGGACTTTGGCAAGATCAAGGAATTAGCAACAGTTGCCACTTATATGCTGTAGCTGACATTTTTTGTTGTCCTTAATGGAGTCCAAAACATATGCAAATCAGCTGTGTAATGAGTGAGGTTAAGCAAGGTTTTGGATGTGGTTCCATATGGTGTTAAAACCGTAATTGATCAGAATGTTTTGAAATATATTGAACAACAGTGTTCAGTTTTGTTTTATCTGAATCTCATTATGTCTGAGAAAAGATTTAGGATGAGGGCAGAGGATGAAGTTTTAACCTGGATATATTATCGGTTATCTATGATCACACATACTTCATCAGATATTTCTGCTATAAACCTCACTTCAATTTGCTTTAAAGGTAGGATAGATTTCTTTGACCTTGCCTTCTCTGCCTTTTATTCTTACGGGTACACACACACAGTCTGTCTCTCTTTCTTTCCTAATTATGATATCGACTAAACACACTTGTTTTCCACAGGAAAGGATGAGAGAACAAAAGTTATGTATTGGTCTCAGAACTTTTTACACTACAGGAAGTTTCTCAGATCAGTTATGATGAACATCCCTGGAATAAGATGCTTAACTTTTGGGGGGATTATGATTTTGCAGATTTGTGTTGGACTAATTTCCAGAAATCTGTTATAACATGGGACCTTGTAGAGATGAAGTTACTTTGAGAGGTGGCCGTGTTGACTGATGTCCATCAGCTGGAACCTTTTAGCCTTCAGTGCTTTGCCATCATGTTGGCCTTAAATTAATTGTTTTCAGTATGCTCCAGAAAGTGTTTTCTGTGACCCTCAAGCTGAGATTTGCCCAAAGGCTTTCCTTAAAAGCAGAATTCAGTGGTAAACCAGCTGTTGAACCCCAACATGGTGCCATACCCTCTCCCCTCTCCAGACACTGCAGAACCAGAATCATTCTTTTTACCAAAGCTTTAGTCCTGGTCATCGTTTACCCATTTGAAAACACATGATTGTGAAAGAAAAAAAAGAGCTATGCAGAAGGGCTTCTAAAAGAGTCATTCCTTACTTTAAAAGGTACAAGAATGAGTCAAGTACATGTGGAATAAGAATATGTCCATATTTTCCTACTGAGAATCCAAGTTCTTAACTTTTTCCACACACTCTTGCTTTTAGCTTCTAGTTTAAGCTCTCAAATAGCTGATGATAACACTTTATGTTTTAGACAACCATTTCTGCCTGCCTGTTGACCATCCTAATGTATCTCAAGTCCTACTAAGATGGTCTAAGTTCTCCTTCAGGTGATAGGCTGCTTTGTCAACACCCACCTGAAGACTAGAGTCAAAGAATTGGTTTACCCTGGTCAGGAGCCATCTCTTTCCCTGAGGTGGCTTCCACTTGAATGCAACAGCATCACGGTTCAGCGATCATCTATTGTTATCTCCCAGCTAGCTGTAGGAGTATCTCCTGAGACCTCCTAGGTCTTGTAATGAAAACTGTGTTCTGAATACAGAGCAAACCATGTAATTGTGTGGATGTGTAGGTGTGGAGTGTGTGAGTGTATGCGCATATACATATATTTATCTATCTGTAAAGCAAGATAGATAAGGGATGGTGATCTACTTTGTGTGCTTGTATAGACATATTTACATATATACACACACGTACACATCTATCATAGATTCTCTGAAACATCAGCATGGTTATCAGCTAAAAACAGATTTTCACAAAAATAAGCGAGCAACTGAGAGGTTGCTTTCTCCTCTAGCGGTTGGAATTCAGTTGTTTACGGCAGTCATTAGTTCAGTCAGGTAGTTAGATCATAGAATCATAGAATGGTTTAGGTTGGAAGGGACCGTGAAGATCATCAAGTTCCACCCCCACTGCCATAGCCAGGGACACCTCCCACTAGACCAGGTTGCTCAAAGCCCCATCCAGCCTGGCCTGAGATGTCTATCTGTCATCTGGTGTGCAAACAAATACTTGCATGCATAGTTACCTGACCCAAAAAATACCCTGTACATAAAACAGATATGTAACTAAAACACAATCTAGACATGTTTTGGCCATCTTAAAACATTTTGTTTTCAAAACCCCAAATCCTTTAAGTCACTCAGAGAGAGCTAGGGGATATGTGCATATGGAACTTGGACTTTTGAAATTAAATATATAGAACCAATTACCAAACTTGGATGAAGTCAGTGGAATTATATGAAACAGCGCCAAGGGAAACAAAAACCCAGGAGAACCTGCATGCCTTTACATTATTTATCCTCAGCAATACAAATTTTCAACATCTAAGCCAAAATCTTTCCACATTTCTTTCCTCCCTACAGTGCCAATGTCTCAATTACTAGAAGCACCCAAAAGCAATTACAAGGATTCCAATAATCTTCCTGCATTACTGTGGCTGGACTGCTAAGTATCATCAATAACGTGATTATCATTTTGAGAAGAAATTGCTCGAGATAGAGACACTGTGAGAAGAGCTCCAAAACACTTTCAAAATCATATTTTCAGCAACTCTTACATTATTCAGTGCCCTAATGAGTTCCAGTAGTCTTAGTAAATACCTTCTCATTTAGAGGGACTTCACTGTTCATACTTCCACAGGAAGCTTAAGCTGGAGAAAGCCAAAATGTTATCTGTTTGGGGAGCATTTCTTTTGATTCTTAAACTCAGAGTAAACTCCAAGCCACTACCAGTGCTGCCTGGTGGATAGAGATTATCCCATCTATTTTATGTCTCCCATCTTATATTTCCTGTGTTTGTCTGACATTTTTAATGAATGTAACAAGATCACAATGGACCAGATTTTAAACCACCTACTGTTAGTTGCTTCATTGGCGCTGGCCATAAGTTTCTGGTCAGCATAAGACTGCAATATCTAGCCATAGGTAACAAACCATACCGATGAGGGTACTCGTTGGATAAGAACCTCTAATTGATTTCAACAGCAAACATGGGTTGGGCTGCCTGCGTGCTGGTCCAGAGCTGATGCTGTGTGATATTGTTCCCTTAAATAAACACCAAGTTTTAGTGCAATAAGGATCTAAAAAGCAAGACCAGGACTATGCCTTCACAAGACACTCCAACCTAGGCTTAGTCTCCCAATAGTGCCTGAATATATCATGTGTCTTCTTATAAAGGTCTTCAACTTGCTTAAAACTTGGGTTCCACATCTTGAGCTCTGGTCTCCAGGAATTTGGCCCAGATCTCAAGAACATAGTGCTGTGCAGATATAGACAGTCAGGACTCAAGTTTTCTTCAGGGTTGTCTCATGCTGCCAAGGAGTTCACACAGAAGCCAGGGCTGGAGGCCAATTTTAGGTGAATGAACTGTTCCCTGCTTGTGCAGTCGCTGAACGTGTTTGGTGTGACTGAAATTTAGCAGGTTGCACCGTATGTCTGTGGAGCCAGTCTGCCATGCTTATGCCCATGCTTAGGTTCCTCTTCAACTAACTTCTCACCATAGGTAAGCCAAAACTTTACTTAGTACCCTGATTTATCTTTTCAGTGGTGATGGGGATGCAGCTGCTTTGTTCATGTCTGCCTTTCCAAGCAGCAGATTTTAAGGTCTTCAGTGTTTCATCCAAGCCAGGCACTGCACTGTGTGGAAGAGTGCATCATCACAAACCCAGGTGAATATAAGAGTTCACAAATCTCTCCTAAAGTACAGACAGGATGGTGCTTTCATGTGCTGAAATGTAAATGCATTAAAGAAAAAAAAAATAGACAAAACCTAAGAACTGTTGAAGGGTGAGAAGGAAAACTAGTTATCTTTGGGGTCTGCACCAACTGTCATAGCTCCATTTTGTGGCTACTTACATCTGTTCAAGTCAGTGGGTTCTATTAATGCTTAGAAGCCTACAGCTATAAGAATGCTAAAGATGCAGTGTTAGCCCTGCACTGGTATATAGATTAGTTCTCCATTAGGAGGAAATTAATGATTGTTCATAAGACCGAATCCACAGCCTTTGGCTTCTCACCAGCTTTTTCCATCCTTTCCATCTTTAGAAAGAATAGCTCATGTGAAATTTATTGGTTAGCATTAGAAACATGCCCGGATTTGAACTGAGATATCTGGAATCCAGGAATGTCATGTAATGTAAAGCTACTGCCCTTGAAATGGGAGAAAAATGCCTGCTTGTCCTTTGTACAAACTCATCTTTCACAGAAAGATCAAAGTTGTACCAATGACATGATGTAATTCAATTAAATGCAGTTCTTCATATTCACATAAGGCTTTTCAGTTTCCCAACCATGTGTAATAAGAGGTGTGTACTCAACATTTCTTCTGCTCTTACATCAGTCGTTAGCCATCTTCTCACCAATAAGGAGAATGGAAACAGTCATTCCTGAGAAGACTAAGAGTTTCTGCTAGATTCAAGTAAAATGCTGTCCAGGGCTAAATTGTTGCAAGCCTGAATGAACATTAGGGGACAGTATTGGCCAGGAGTCAGCCTGTTTCTTGCTCTTCATGCTCTCCCTTTATTTACAAGTTGTCTTCCCTTCTCTCTAAATGATAAAGCCTCACTTGCTCTTTACTTATCTAACTGGTGCACCAGACATCCATTTTTAATCTGGCCAAATCAATTATAAATATTACAGCCTACAATTACCCTGGGAACTCCTGAAAAACTAATTAGTACAAGTCTTAGCAATGAATTACACCTTTCTCTTGGCTATTCACAGCAGGAAGGAAAAAAACCAACACAACCTACACTCAAAACAAGACCAAACGTCTCTCAGCCATAGCAAACAGCATTCAAGGCAGTGTTTAATTATGTTCATATTGTTCGTGAAAGGATGGGCCACGGTGGGCTGAAAGCCAGGGCACCTGGCATTGCCTTGGGCTTAGCCCGCGTTTTCTCAGGAGATGTTGTAAGATGGAAAAGTCCTCTGCAAAGAGCCTTTGGAAAGTGAAATCTCATGGGAGCCTATGAAGTTCATACTGTTATTGTTTACTGTGTAGCAACAAAGGAGGCAAACGCAATAGTTCTTTAAGCTGGAGCCATCCTGCACCAGTACATAGCTGATTCGCTCCCTTGGCGAGGTCAGGGACTAAATAGAACCTTGTCTGGCTTTTTTCAGGCAGGAGGAGAAGCCAGGCTGCTGTCTGGGGAGCTCCTGAATTGCAGAGATCAAATTGGAAAGTCATTACAAGGTGTGCACCACACCTTGTAGCAAGTGAATCAAGACACAGAGGTCAGACTAAAGCCCTTCTTCATTGGCATCTTGCTGCCGTAGTGTATTTCTTACAGGTGTAATTACCTAAAAGCATCATAGTTGTTTCATTTATGTCCTAAAATAGTACTTTATGAAGCTATTAAAGGCAGGGTCATACTTTGGGATAACTGCAAACGCATCTGCTTAAGATTCATTTTAGATTTATTACAAGACTTCAGAAGCAGTGTTCCTGTAAAATACTTTTAATAAAACATACGGATACCTCAAAAGCAAAACTGTGCAAGACCACACACCCTTTTAGATTTGATGACACAGGTGGAATTTTAATGTCAAAAAAAAAAGAAGGGCAAGGCAATCCCGATTCACTGCAGGGTGAGCAGCATATCTTTAAAAGCTGCAGGATACTTTACATACCAGCATGTAGATAACTGTTCATATAATTGGTACAACTTCATTGGAAAAGAATGAACGATTTCCCTTCTGCACAGGTGATAACTGTGGTCAGGGAACTTGCCAAGTTCTCCAGTCCTTCCTCGAGTGGAGAAAAATCTCACCCTTATTTCAGGTGAACACTGTAATTGCTGAGAACTTGGCCTGTTTGCATCAGACGTAGATCTTTTTTCTGTCTTCCCACAAGGAAGTGTCTGATATCTTGAAAAATTTCACGAAAGCCATTTCCTGCCTTATTTCAGTCTATGAACTGTATCAGAGACGTGCTTGGCTCCTTATACAGAGCCATATCCCTGCATTGGGCAGCTTCCAAAGGATTGGGACATGTCATGATGGAGAGAAGGTTTAGGGAAAGGAGAAAATAGGGTTACAGGCAGGGTGATTATGCAGCTACTGGAATGTTATTTTTCACTGCAGAGAGAAGATGAAGGCATGTTTGCTTGTTTGTTGATATGTTCTTCACAGGGAATCATTGATATGTCCATGACCAGCAGTGGTCCCCAGACTTAGCTTTTTCCTCCTTATTGCGTGAAGCATTTAACCGCTCACTTCCTAGCTTCACTCTGGCAAGACTGCAGCAAATTTCACAAGAGTGAGAGGAGCAATATGAAAAAAAAGTAAACGCTCCATTTCCTTCTCTAAGGCACTGCAATTGCAAGGCCTGTCAAGTGAAGGTCAAGCAGCAAGCCTGAACAATAGTCACATTTTCCCTAAAAGGGACAGTTGTCAGTGCCTGTTCTTTCCAGCACAAAAAATAAAACACATTCTATTTTGAGCCAGTCAGTAGAATATACAGAGAGTGAGTGACCTGCCACACAAAGCAAAATATGAGGGAAAAGTCCCGAGAAATCGCTTAGGACACCTCTAGTTTTTCTCCATGCCCTGGAAGCGTATGCACAAGTGAAGGAGGATTATGTATGGAAGAGAGATCATCAGTCGTCCCCATGTACAGCATGTAGCTATAGTTTATCAACCACAACTACAGACTGTCTTTTCTTCTGTGCAATTCAGCAGGACAGCTGACTTGTAAGGTTTCTGTCCAGGTGCGACCTAACAGGTAGGCTGACTTAGAATAAGGGGTTTGCAGGAAGCACCTGAAAGAAGTGTTTTTCAGTCCGACCAGAAAGCTCCAGTTATGCTGACATGTAAGGAGGGACTGGGCTCCCTTCTCCTTCTCCTCGTGTTAAGTCAGCAAAAAAACAGAATCATTCTACAGGGTACCAAAGCTTGCTTGCTTTCCAAAACCAAGCAAACAAACAAACACACCGACATACAAAAGGAGAACTAATTAAGATCAAGTCGTATCTTAATAAATATGCAAATTAAAAATCAAAACAAAGAAATTCTATTTATCACATCATAAAGTTGCAAATTGCTGTTGTGGCTCCCATCAGCTGAATAGATGAGGGCTACAAGGCTGTAGGTTTTGAATTAGTAGATCAACCAACATGCGTACATGTTTTATTGTGATAGCTGGGGGACTGTTGGCTGTAGATATATTACCAGCCTTCCCTCCCCCTCTTCTGTACTGCGTTCACGTTCAGTGGTATTCATAGACGATATTTGTCTTGGAGTTCTCTAATGTAATGTCGTTGGTTTTCCTCATTGTTTACCTTCAGTAAGACAACATCATTATTCTTTGGTAAATCTGTTCCATGTCTCCTGGGGTTTTTCTCTTTTTGGGTTTGTTGGTTTTCTTTTTGGGAGGTTGGGGGTGGAAGGGGGTTCTTTTTCAGCTTTTAAAAATCAGGTTAAAAAAATAAACAAATAAACAAAAATACAAAGAACCTGCCTCTAACAAAAAAAAAACCCACAACTCTGTTGGAAAAGAAAGAAAAGCACACCTTCTGCAATAGTATGCAATAGTCTAGACGTTGGCATTTCTGCTCATAATCATGTTTCACCAATTGGATTCTCTCCTAAAGGAGCTGGTCTTTGTGATGACTTTGGCAGCTTCGTTAGTGGGACTCTAGCTGGCTCCCCAGCATGCCACGTGCTGCCACCTCTCATTTTTTTTAGAAGAATCCCTAACCTCCTGTTTTGAATTAGCCCATTTGTATTCCTTTGTTATGTGTTTTAAGTCTTCCTGCAGCAGAAAGTGAATTATTGGGATGGAAGATTCCACGCGGTAGAGAGATGTAGCTGGATTGTGGAGTTTGGTAGTGTGATAAAGAGCCTTTTGACTTTTTAAGTCAGTGGCATGATTACAGCCTGCATTGGCAGCGAAAGGAAGTTGGTACCATCTATTTGCTATTTGGTAGTTCATTATGTGATTTGTGGTGGTGGCATCAATCCAGTGGGTATCAATCCATATTGGAGAAACCGCTGCTAAAGTCAGTCCTAATTGGCTTGCTCGTTCACTGTCAGAGCAAAGAAGCAAAGGGCAGAACAAATTAGGATGAAATTCTTCTTTCCTGATGTCTAAACAGGGTTTAAGCACATCCTCACATGTGGGGAACCTCTCCCTGCAAGATATCTGCCTGACTATTGAACTGTCACAGTCTTGGTATTTTGTGTTCTGTGTACGCAGGCAACATGACAGCACCCATCTTGGAAGGGAGAGCTTTTGGAGTCCATTATAAAAGTCCGTTATAAAAGTTTTGTGCATAAATACTTGCTTCATAAAGACTGTCCCTTCAGTCTTCAATATAAGGTTTGTGTGGTTTTCATTCTCTGACTGTTGTCTTCCAGATTTCCCTGCATAGTAAAGTGCTTTTGTGCTAGAGGTCATTTTCCCTTTCTGTCAGAAATCCAGTCCTAAAATCGTTTAAATTATCAAAAAATTCAGAAGGTCCTCTGTGGCTTCCCAGCTTTAAGTAATAATAGGAATATTTTTAAAATTGTTATCCGGTTAATGCAAATGTTTGACCTTCAGTTCCTAGGTTGCTAACCGAATCGTTCCATCTGTAAAATACCAGTGAGTTGGGTGGCAGCTATGCTCTGTCCCAACGGCATTAGCACCTCCTCCCAAACACACAAGCGCAGTATTGAAAGCAGATACGCTTTGGTACTTTTTGATTGCAAAGCCACAAAAGCAGAGCTTATAAATGAAAAAATCTTGTTCCCCAGAGTTTAGTCAGCTTTGAACATTATCATAGGTACTTGGTATCATGGTAATTCATGCCATGCCTGCATACGGAAAAAAAAAAAAAAAAAAAGAAGAAATCAAACCCACTGGTCAGACTCAGTAGAGACCACTGCTTGTTGCTTTTTGTGCTGGGAGGACTGTCCTGGTTTGTTTGTTTCGTTTCATGTCACATACTCAATTTCAGTATGAGTTCTTCCTGACCCAGATTTCTGAGCAGACTGAAGTGCAGCCAGAAACCGTAAAAGTGCATAATTATTCTTTTATTTATTTTTAAGCTGTACAGCTCTATTAAGCTTTCAGAGAATCCTTTATAGCCAGCCTTTGAAGTAAACTAAACCAGAGATCAGCCAGAGAAGAAGTGGGCTGACACTGCTTGTTTCTGCCTGCAGAGTAGTCTGTATACAGTTAAGATCTGGAGTCTCAAAGCTAGGAAAATCTTACGCTTTTTTTGGAGTGCAGAAGAGAGAAGGGATCAATACATCCAAAAGTAATACTTTACACCTTTGGTATGTTCTGAAGCCTCAGATGCTGGCACTGCTGTGAAACAGCTGAGAGCTGGAAGATTATTCCGGGTACTGACATGTAAATGAGCAGACCACACATTAAAGCTGTGTATGCTCCATCTGCCAAGCCGTTCATTCTTCCCAACTTGGGACAAATTAGAAACTCTGGCCCAGTGGTGGAAGATTATTATTCCTTTCCCAGTCCCCCAAAGCAATACATTCCCCTGCTTTGAGTTTGATTGAAAACATTGACCTGGAGGTGAAAAACACAGTATCTGTCCCCTTGATTCATGCAGACTCTGACCCCGGCAGCACTGAAACCACAGGCTTCTTTCTGGTCTCGAAAAATCACCCAGCTGCCCTCCTGGGCTAAGGGCCAAATGGGAACTAGGCAGCAAGGTAGGAGAAGGACCCTATCCCCCAGAGCGATCTGGTCTGGTGGTTACAATTCTTCCATAAATACTGCATTATGTATTGGAAGTGGACATGTAAAGAGAGGCTATGCCCATTCCTGTAAGTAAATGGCAAGCAGCTAAGGTTGTGCAACCTACCCTTCCGAGAGCCAGCCCACGTAGCTGTGACATCTGTTTAGAGTCTCTCCTCAGCCATTCAGACTTGCCTCTAAATTTGACCCCTCCTTGGGAAGTCATGCTGTGGAAGCCTTTTCATGCTCCTTCCAAAACACAAGCGCTCCTGGTGTTCCTGCCCTGCCGGCAGCCAGCGTGCTTGACGACCCAAGAGCCTCCGTTTTTTGTTTGCACTGCCTCTCGTTAGCAGTGCTCTGAGCTTGCACAGAACAGGAGTAAAAGATGCCAAAGCACATCAACCACTTGGATTAATTAGGTCTTACACTAAATGTGGAACTACAGCGAGGTGGATGATGATTAAACCAGCAGCCTTCTGGAAACTGAATGCCTCCTCCTCCTCTACTATTTTTCAGCTTCTGTAACCTTGTAAGTGCCTCAAGGCAAGAATGGTGTTGTCTGTATATAAAGCACTCAGTTTCGGTATAAGCAATAGTAATAATAGTGATAACAATAATCGTTTCTCCTGTGAGGTAGGGAAGTATCACTCTTCATTTTACAGATGGTGAAACAGACACAAAGACATACAGGATCTTACTTAGTGCCATCTCGTGTCTTATTAACAGAGCCAGGGCTGAACCCAGGAAACACATTTCCCTGTTACTTGCTCTTACCCTGAGAGAACACACCCTCCTTTGATGACGACCAGTCTCTCTTCTGATTTTTCTGCAGAAGCTGCAGCAACAGCAGCCTGGAGACCGATGATGAACCTCCTTGTGCGGAAGAAATCGATTATAATACTGACAATTGCTCTGATGATGAAGAGAACTTCTCGGAGCTAGACCAAGAGATCCAGGAGTGTCTCTCATGGGCGGAAGGAGAGACAGAAGATGAGGGAGTCACCACGGGACAGACATGCAGCTCCAAGGCTCTCAGGGGCCTCTACATTTCCAGCCAACCAGCATCCAACAGTACGGCTCTCCCTCTGCGTTCAACAGCACTTGGGGTGTACAGTGGGTTTGAGAGCAGCCCTGCGTGAGCAAGGGTTTGACTCGCAGAACAGTAAGCAAACGGGTTACTGCTCATGTTTGCCTGTTTGCAAGCTTCAGCATCCTTCCCAGATGTGTTGCTCCATTTCGGAATAGAAAGCTGACTGTATGTTTGTGTCATTTGTATACATATATATATTGAGAATGACTCCTTACGCTTTGTACGCAAGGCAGAGCGCCCACTGGCCAGATGGTACTATGCGAGAACATCGTCCATTCCTAAACATAATCCCCAGTTTCATGGCTGCCTCTAGTATGTAGTTTCATACGGATTCACCTGAGGAATGGTCTTCTGAGACCAAGGAACCAGAGATGATTCTCCTTTTCCTACTTTAGGCTCTTATTATGGGAAGCAGCCTTTGCCTGCAAGAGTGACAGTCACGGATGCCTTTGGCCAGAGCTCTCCATTGCCATTCATTTCTCTTGAGCCGTAAAGGATGTATCTGATTTCTGTCTGATCAGAATTTTTTACTGGGTGTTCAACAGGTTGGGTCAGGCTGTGTATGCTTCTGAGCTGGTCATATCTCAGCAACAGTGTGGGAAATCCAATGTGTGTAGTAAGGAAAGCACCAGTGACAATACAGAAGAGGTTCTTTGGAAACCTGGGCTAAATTCACCTCTTTTCTGCACTGGAATGAACTAGTCTGGCATAATCTCAGTTGAGTCACTTCATGCTTGAACCGATGGGTCCAAGTGTAGAATTTGTTTCACAGATGCTGTGAAATTATATTTTCTCTGTGAGACATCCTTCCAGCTAAGAGAATATACATACAACAGTTCATCCTGGAGAATTAGAGCTGCTATTTCAAGCTATTGAGAGAGAGGGATTTGGGGTATTTTAAGGAGAAAAACATGTTTTCTTGAGGTAGCCAGGGGTCCCCCAATATTCTGTCAATAGATTAGTGCTGGTGGCAATATCCAATAGTGAAGGATCAGTCCTGTGACTGATTATTCTTTGTTAGTGTTATTATGATACCACTAAGGAAACCTAGTTCATGGAACAGGACCCCATTGTGCCAGACACTGATATGGTAGAAGACATTACCGGCAGGTTATATATAGGACATGTTGTACCAGTGAGTCCCATAACAGAGTCAGAACAGCTTCTCCTTTGATTCCCAAATGGGAAAAAAAATATAGATTTTTCCTAAAATTGCCTGCAAACAGAGATCCCGATTCCTGAGAACCCAACACAGACTGAGAACCCATGAATGTGCCCAACATCCCTAAAGCACGAAGCCCACATCACCGCATCTCACACCTCATATGGCCTGAACTTCTTGTGTATTTTAGACTCTGCTGCTGCAAATGGGGAATTGTCCTGAACCCAAATGGAACTAACTGCATGATGCAGGAGGCTCCCAACTCTGTCACTACTTTATGAGGCTCAAGAAGCATGAATGCATAGTGTGTTGTAGCATTACAGACTATAAGGCGTCCATTAGCAGTGATTATTATTATTATTACTATTGATGCGTGACTGAAAGCACCATGTCATCCTCTCACCTCTGTGCTGTTTGTGGAGAGAATTCCTGGTGCAGAATGAGGTTTTCTGTGGTGCATTTCTGAACACCTTTCCCCAGACTACCTAGACATATTTTCCAGCAGGAGCTCACTCTTTGGAGAAATAGCTTCTTCCTCTCCTGCTGGGTATGCAGGATCCAGGTGTTTTAAAGTCTTCACCAGCACAGAAGAGTTCCCTGTGTCGGTAGCTCTCTCTTTATGACGCTGCTCAAAAGACCGGCAGCTTGGGTCCTTACAAGCTGAGCTTCTTAGACCAAACTAATTCATTAGGTACGGTGTGTGTTCTCTGTACGGATGTCCTGTTCTGCCTGCTTTAGTGTGCAGCTTGTTGCACACAATACTGGATTTTCATAAAAGGTTGGCTCACAGGAACTGACACAAAAGAGGTAAAACAGGTGTTCCCATTATAATAGTTTGTATGATATTGCTTCAAAGCTTATTAATAAAAAGCGATATATGTGAATGGTTAACTTCAAAATCCAACATTTGTATGCATGACAAAAAATTCACACTGTGGTAGGTCCATACTGCAGCATTTGCAGGCCATGCTGTAAGATCTTTAGCATTCAGCACACACCCAGGACACAGGGCAAAAAATACCATTGTAAATATATGTGTCTGTAGATACGCATGTATGCATCCACAGCTGCTTTTCTCTCGCGTGCTGTGTGCTGTACCAACACCCTGCCACAACAGTAACTGAACGATGCTTACTGAGGCTTGCCAATGGAACATCTTATTGCAAAAGAAAAAAGAAATCTTCTTAAATCAGCGTTTTTCTTAATGAGACACCAATATTTTGGCTATAAATACTATAGGCTAGTCTCAGCCTTCTAGCTGTTTCATTCTGAATTTAAGCTAAGCAGAGTTCAATTCAGCGGGAAAAGTCTGCCGTAGTTGTGATTCACTGAGTCAACAGACTGCGGAAGAATTGTCCTAATGTAATAAAAGTGGAGGTGCAGCTCCTGTACATGTTTGATGCCAAACGTATATGAGCAGTACCACTGTTTCATAGATCCCCGCGCTAGGAGCTGCAGGAGGCTGAGAGATGGCAAAGGCCCTTACAGTGTTTTCAGTGTCTGGGATCCAAGTGCAGCAGCTGAGCTGGGAGCAAAGTGTCCATGCACATCAACCACACCTGGATAAATGCCGCTGTGCGATATGAAAAGCCTGGCCAAGTCTTCTCCCTGACAGCTTCCCACGTTTGTGCCAAACAACTTGTCAGCAAGGGGCGAGGATGCTGCAGAAGTCAGTGAGCAGGTGCATCCCCCAGCCCGGGGGTGCTCAGCCTGCTGCTGAGAAGGTGGGAGCGGAGGAAGCACAGCGAGAGGGTTGGGTGCCCAACCAGCTGGGAATAGCACCTGGAAACCTCCAGCAAAAGCAGTTTTGTGGACTGCCTCATTTCTTCCCGGAGCTTCTACAGGGAGCAGATGCTCTTCTTCTTTTGGCCGACCTCTAGAGGTCAGGAGAGGGCCTCCACTGCGCACTGCTCCCTCCATGCTATTAAAATTCTCCCTGAGTCATGGTAATTAAGCAGAACTAGGCTCTGCACAGAGGAACGGAAGTGCATTGACTTTAATAAAACAGAGTGTAAAACAACTTTAGATTAACTCCAGCCTTGTTTATTCTTGCACACTTGTAATTCTGGTTTGGTATTTCCCCAGTGAATGGAGCCGTTGTCCCCTCGCTGAGGCATGTCACCTCACTTCAGCCTGCGAAGTGCTGAGCAGCGAGGCCAGTGCCTTTTCTTGCTGTCACTAGCTAATCCCAAAGAATTTGGAAACAGCCGATAGAAAACGGGAGGGAGGAGAGGGAAGTCGCCATTGCCATTCCTCAAGAGTCAGCAAGGCTGTCAGGTGGAGACGCGAGCCAAATACTTCCATAATGGCCAGAAAAGACGGTGTCCTAGAGCCACTCACATAGCCCCCACTGCTAAAGCGGTTTTGGGCTCCCGCCAGGCACATTAACTTTTTTTACTGATGCCTTTTGTCTCACTGACTCTCTTCTCGGCTGTGAATAGCTCTGCTCTCCTTCCCCCCCCCCGCCATGGTTTACATGACATGGGTAGAAGATGCGGCGCTGGGCAGCGCTCACACTGCACCCTCTGTCTCGGCCTCTCGCCGGCTCTCAGGCTCGCCTGGCCACAATAGCTCTTTCCTATCAGAGACCATCCTAAGGATGCCTCGCCAGCGTCTAGTGAAATACATGTGTGTGTAAACCTCTGGGCTAAAAATAAATAATTAAACAATAAAAAGAAAAAGAATCAAGTCAGCAAACTAAAGGAAGAACAAAATCTAATTAGTTTTATCTGCTGTTTGTTATGAGGCTGTCAGAGTGCTCTATCCCCTGGTTTTACAGCACTCTGGAAAATAACAGTGATAATAATAAACAACCGTGCACTGGGTTGTTTTTGAAGCAAGCGGGAAGCAGCTTAAGGAGGGGAAAAGAGAGCAGCCCCTCTCCTCTGCTGCTTCTCTTCTCCTGCCAAAAAGCAGAGATGCAGGTGATAGTGCTATCTCCTGTCTCATCTGTCCTTGGACAAGATCCAGTGCCCCTGTCCATCACTTGGAGACACAAAGCGTGAGTGGGCAACGGTTTGGCAGCCAATTCGGGACCCTCAGATTGTATTTCTTGCTCCGTATTTCTCTTATGTGCTCTCGACCAAGCTGTTCATCCTCAGCTCAGTTCTGATGTGAGACATAAGCAAGGCTTTGATTCCTCACGGCAAATACAGTAAGGTGTGAGTGAAGGTAGGTGTGTGTTTTGGGGGAAGGAAGGGAAGAAACAGGGATGTAAAACTGCCCAGGTGTTTGCTCTCTTTCAGCTGATTTCAGCTGTTGCCAGTTGAGAAGGCAGCTGGAATGACTCTGTGCAGGAGCGCGGTGGTAGTTGCCATCACTACTTTCCACTTCAATGAAGTGTGGTGAGGGTGATGGTTTGTTAGGCTGTTCCCCTTTAAGCTGTGCTGGATAATTTTAAAAACCTCTCCTTGCAGGTTGTTATCAGCCTATCCTGTCCCATGGCCTGGTCGTGGAAATGGCTTTTCCTCGCAGTGTGGCAATTTTTACACCTGCTTTAGGGAGAGCAGGATTTAACCCTGTGATTGAAAACTCTTGCCTGGTTTTCCAGGCAGAGGGCTGGACACAAGGCTCCAGCAGGAGATAATACGGAAAAGCTTGGAGAACTAAAAACTCTGTACACGTAACTGCATGGGGAAAAGATGAAGGAGAAGGCTAAAGAAAGAATAAATAAATCAGAGGGGAGGAAGGAGGGGACTCAGTGCAGAGAGAGGGATGAAGAGAGCAGATGGGAATAGGAGTAGGAGGCAAATGGGGGAGACACAGGCAGAGAAATGGGAGAATTGTTCCTATTTGTGCATCCTCTTCCGTCCCCAGATAATGTGTCAGTATTTACGCTATCAAGAAACAACCCTCTCTACTGTAGAATAAATCTGCCACTGTATTCCCCACTCCATAAACGGCAGCCAAGTCTGTATCCTCAGCGCGGCATTGTGTGCTCAGCGCTGTGTTTTGTGAGTGCTTTTCATGATGGTTAAGCCTGTATCATTTCTGGCCTTAGGTTTCCTCTCCAAGGACTGACATCCTCAGACAGGTTCTGGAAGATCCATGGCGTATTATTGTCGATGCAGCAGTTTGAGGCTCCTTTCCTTATCTTTTCTTTGCTCTGCTGGTTTTATTTCACTTTAAAATAGTGGGTGAGAAATGAAGAAGGTGAACAGGAGGGAGTGAGAGAGGAGAAGGCAGAAAGAAGTGCCCTGCTATCAGTCTAGCAAGATCTCCAGCAAGATGGTGAAGCAGCTATTTTGGCATCAGGGTTTTTTTTAGCCCTTGATTAAGCCACTTGTAGCTCATGCAAGGACCAGCAAGAGGAGAAGACAAATCTACCACTAAAAACAATCATCCATTGGATGCCCTGGTAATAACTCCAGTCCCAATAAGATACCGTAGCCTTTGGCGAACTGAGCTCTGGGCACTGAGGGCTGGCTCCTCACCAGCTGGTGTAATTGCAATCACAACCCTGTTTCTTGCCCCCTTGCTCCGAAACGCCTGACTGAAGGGCTTTCCTGAATGGTTTCCAGTGTTATGCTCTTCTGGCAGCTGAGGCACAGATCTGCAAAGGTTTCCTGTCTTTGCTTGGCATTTCCATAAAAAGTTATTTAGCTTTTCTGTGCTTGTTTCCTCATCTGTGAAGTGGGGTTATTAATATTTTATAATTTTTTTGGTGAAATGGGTCACAATGAGGCTGAAATCAGTATTTACAACACAATTTGATATCCTTAGAGAAGGCAAATAGGAGGGATTAATTGCTGCTTCCATCATATATCTGCCGTCGCTGAAATAAAAATACTGCCCATCACTGTGATCACTGCTAACTCCTTTCCGGGGGCAGTTGTGTTGCCTTTGGTCTCCATGGAAGGTGGCACGGCTGGGCCAGGCAAATCCTCGAGGTAGAAGCATGGACAGTGTCGACAACAAAAAGGCTTTGGATTTTTGACAGCACAGTGGTCTTCCAAGAACTAGGCAGCGTGCTGGTTAGTGAGTTGGGAAAATGGGAAATTTAATAGAAGTGAAAATGAGACACTTGGGAGAACAACGGAGCAGTCTGGTAAACATCTGAAATGCCTCTGCCCAAGTGCTCGGAGTACAAGGGCTAAACAGGAAGAATATAAAGCCTTAGTACATATACCAAGCTATGAGTTAATCAGCTTTCCAGACACATGGAAAAGAGAAAGTAGGAACAGCAGAAGAAGGATTAATTTGCTGTGAAACATCAGGGAATTGGTAGGTTGGGTCAAGGAAAGAGGAATACACACCAGCAAGCACCGAGTCAAAGATTAGAGTGGGGGTACAAATGCACGATCTCCTAAGGCAGGAAGAAGAATAGAAGAAAAGTGAAACACTAAAGGTGTGTGAGGACTTCATTAATGCCTTGAAATGAGAAATTAATAGTTTAAAAAAGTTGAAGGAGCAGCAGATAACTAGGAATGAGAACAGACTGATACCAAAGCATGTGTGGATGGAATCAGAAAGGTCCTGGCACAGAATGAGTTAGAGGTGGCGAGGAACACACACGGGAAGAAAAAGAAATCCTGTAAATACGCTAGAAGGAATGACAGCGTGCAGTACGTACCGCAGAAGGAGAGCACATGCAGAGGGTTGGAATTGTCATTGCCTTTTTAACTCTGCTTATCACCAAACGGTTGCTGCTTTATAATGGAAGTTATACTGATTCGGGGATGGGAATAGGTCAGAGCAAAGGGGTGTAAATTAAAGAATCCTTACATTGAGTAAGGGAATTCAAACTGTTGGATGTGAGGGGATTCCCCTGCAGGTTGTCCAAGGAAAGCAGTCTGTGAACAGTTAGGAATGAAATTCAAGAGCTTCTCCTACTTTGAGAGGGTTCTGCAGACTAGAGAAAGGCAAATACGATACTTGTTTGTGAAGATGGAAAAAGGGAGAGCCAGGAAATTGAAATCAGCCAGCTAAGCTGAGTGACTACAGAGGAACCTCAACAAATTATGAAACAAACAATTCATTAGCAGCTATAGGATAAGAAGGTGGTAAAAGACAAATCAACATGGATTTTTCAAGCTGATCTAATTTCCTTCTTTTATTGGCTAATTGGCTTAGAGGATAAGGCAGTAGTAACATGTCTTTGCTTTAGGAAAGCTTTCAGTACTTTCTGACATTACATTTTCATAAGGAACAGAAGAAATATAGTTTATACAAAATCATTGTAAGGTAGGTGCATACTAGCTGAGAAATTACTTCTGAAGGCCAGGTTCCATCTCCACAAACATTAGCCCTCTAGAAGTTAGGCATCTAGTCTAAATTATTCTATACAGAGAGAGCAACATGTAGAGAGGCCGACACCTCCAGTGTCTATGTCACCTCCTAAGATAAGGGATGTGGAAAGGATCCTTTGCTGAGATACTTCCTTGCCTCATTAACGTCTGAGTGAAGCTAAACAACCAGCTTAGAAAGGACACCTACCTTTAAACCCACCCCAGGAAGGTATCCCACGCTCATACATCTAGGGCATTATTTTGCTTAAAGGACTGAGACGATAACAATGGAGAACCCATTTATTTTTTCAGAAAGGCCCAAAGTTGAAACTCAGCTCCCTGTTCACACACCTCTATTTATGTCAGCCCTCCTGCCAGCCTCACCTCCAGCTCTGCTTCAGAGCTGCCCCCATCCAGCTCCGTAACCCCATCCTCTGCTCTGCCAAGCTCACTCCTCCAGAGCCGAATACGTAAATACTGGTGACCGGGGGGCTACACCCCAGATGAAACCAGGATCAGAGCACACACTCTCACTGGTGGCTGGTGGCCAGGTAGATGCCAAGAGCCCTGGAACAGGGAGCGCACACTGAAGCCACTATGCCAGATGGCCTGACCGCTCTCAGTTGTAAGAGCTGCTTTGTACTTTTTAGCTTTACTGGTGCGGAGAGAACATTTTGAACTGTCTAAGCCTTATAACCTCGTATCATTGGCACACGAACAGCAGCAGCACACTGTTGAACATAATAAAAAGAGGGAAAGAGCTGTGGAATTAAATAAGAATTTAAATCTTAGGGTTCACAGCTCAGAGCAAGAGGCTTTAGCTGTGTTATTTCCAGGAATTGGTTGAGTCATGTTTGAGAATAATGGATAAGATTAATTTCTTCGTGACTACGGCTGAATAAATTATTTGCCAATAATTTTATATATGATTTGACCAGTTCTAGCTGCTTTTTCTAATGTGTATGATGCAGGAACATCAGCTGTATTCTGGATATGTGTGCCGAGTATGTGGCTCCAGTCCTTGGCATCTAGCAGTGAATTTATTCCCCAAAGACAATTTTCAACGAGATTTACCCCAGAGCAACCGAATGCAGGATTTGATCTGTCATATTCAGAATGATTCATTTTTCACCTCATCAAGTAGGAAGAGAGGAAATAGAAAGAGAGAGGGAAAGTTATTTCACTCTTCACAACAAGCCCTTGTCTTCAAAGTCTGAGCTGCCACAGAGCAGTAAGCGGCAGCCCACTGAGGGCCACGACAAATGTTGCTTGGCAACTCCACGCCACTGATGGGAAACTCTCGGCAGGCTGAGCATCGCAGAGGGACTGAGACGGAGAGCGAGACAGTGGCACACCAGGATTGCTCGCTCCTGTCTGGCCCTGTTAGAAATGACACTGCTCCTGCCCTGGTAATTGTTGTAGACGCTGGCCGACGAAGTCTTTTCGGTTGGGTGGGAGAGTGATTGCAGGCCATAAATGGTGAAGTGTCCGCTGCCCGCTCCCCAGGAACAAAGGGGCTTTGGATCTATTAATATCCTGAAGGTCCCTGAATTCTTCCCAATGTAGCTAGCTGTGAGCAAACCTTAAATGGCTCAGAGGAGCTGCTGTTGGTTGAACATCTACAGGGAGCCTGAAAAAGCCTATTGGCCTTTGCAGCTTCGCACAGCTACCTTGCCACCTTGTCGGAAGTATCGAGCCTTGGGGTAGTGGTGTTGTAGCCCTGATCATCTGAGGATGCCAAAGAAACCAAGTTTGCAACAAGAGGCTGGTTGTTAAAAATGGAAAGCAAAGTTTTCAAGCACAGTATTCCTTCATCAAGTGTTGTCGCTACTGAAAGATTATAAGTTAAATGAAACAAAATTGACCTCACTAAAGCAAATCCCATGTGGCT
Organism: Ibidorhyncha struthersii; assembly: GCA_013398815.1. Lineage (NCBI taxonomy): Eukaryota > Metazoa > Chordata > Aves > Charadriiformes > Charadriidae > Ibidorhyncha > Ibidorhyncha struthersii. The sequence continues at coordinate 134,520 of VZSZ01007127.1, forward strand.
TGTAAGCTAGCGCGCTTTGCCAAATGCCCAGATATTTTCCACAGCGAGCAACTCCAGAATACACTCCTCTTTGTGTGATTACACAGAGAGCACTATTAGGATTATCAGGCCCAATGCTGGCATGAGGATCAAGAGATCTTAGCAAACTTCATAGGGAATTTGGCAGAAATGAGGTTTGGGGTGCAAGACGATATTCTGTTTGAAGCTAGAATTTCTGCTTGCCTCAGTGTAATTCTAGGGAGTATAAAGTGCTAATTTTTCTGATTTTATGCAGTATTAGATTGGCTCTTTCTTCTCAGTGAGCCCTAAAATTTTGGTGCCAGAAGGGATTTTTGCACAGAGCTGGCTTTTCCTAGCTACCTACAATTGCAACAATCCAAGAGTTTTGTTTATGGAAAGTGCCCACCGTGTAGTAATGCTGCAGGTGTTATCAAAAACCACTACATGCCTTTGAAAGTCCTGAGCAACCTGTGTAGACAATGCATGCGAAATATCCCATTGCTCTCCATTAGAGTTTTTTGTGGCATACTGTCTTGCATGTTTTTAAGTAAATAGGCCGACAGTTTCTAATGTGTGTTAAAAAATGGATTTCTCTTTTTTCTCTGTTTTCCGCATGTTACCATTTGTAGGAATGTATCACTTTTTGGAAGGGCTGCGTAAATATTTTTTTCTGCAGGTTATGGTTCTTCTACCCAAACATGGTATCTCCTCATTGCCTTGCTCCATAAAAACAGGCCTTGGTAGGCTGAGTAGTTTAATTCAGGTGCTATTGCTTCTGGCCTTCATTTTTTTGTGCCATTACAGAAATTTTGCAGAATCACGGGCTATTGCTGCTTGTGGCTGCATGTGGTACTACCTTAAAAAAAAACATGAAAATTTTCAGCTTCTGACTACAACTAAATACACCATCTTTTGTCTTCCTTTTATGTAAATAAGTCAGTATTTCATAAATTATTCTATCTTTTTCTGTTGTGTTGGTTATTTTTTTAATTGAGGCTTTGCCTTTGTAAACTCTTTTCCTTTTTTCACTGTCTCGCCTCTTACACCAATTGAAACAATTACGTGCTGTTTCCTAAGGACAGTTTCTTCATCCTGTGACACACTTATTCTGCTCTTCCTCACTCAGCTTTTGTGCTGCTCAAATTCCTCTCCCTTTTTCCCTTTTTTACCTTTCCTTCACCAAGATGGACTGGGGAACAAAGACTGACACCCGTATCCCAGCAAGCGCCTTAGATTGGTCTCCACCCAGCATCCTTGTAAGGACTGCTTGCCCTACTGGCTGCAGATGGGCATTTGGTCCTGCCTCAGCAGTGGAGACAAGGACTTTTTCACTGCACGGAGGAGAAGGATTAGAGACAAGCATCTTTCTTAGGCTTTTGAGGAGGTCCCACTTACCCTCTATAGCCCTGCTGTCACACACACGCACACGTATATATCTATATATCTGAGTCACTCTTTATATCTGGAGTCCTGACATCTCCACTTGAATCTAGCCAGGTAGGTGCCACCGTCGGTCCCAGTGCCCTGCGATTGCCTACCTGCTGCCTTCTGCTGCTGATTCAGCTGGGTTTGGGTTTCAAGTTAGCATCCTACACGCAGTGTCCATACAGAGACCAGCCAGAGGAAGCTGGGATTTAGATTTCACTCATGTTTCTACTTCCTTTGGTTTCCTGTAGCTTTCAGTCTTCTCCCCAAGAAGCATCTCTCCTGAAGCACCCGCATGCTTTCCTTTGGCTGATGTTCACAGGTGGTGCAGAAAGGCGATGGCCAAGGAAACCCTCTGTTCTGTTTGCCAGCCGGCCACGCCGACACCTCTGGGGGGGTAGGGGGCCATACCCAGGCCTGCTCCTGCATGGCAGAGTTAGAATACCTGTTCAAAAAATAATTGCTTTTGATTAAAATGTAAGGGTCCCATCTTCTTTTTGTTGTTGTCGTTAACGCAAGCTGCAGGCTATGGGCCTTTGAAGTGTTTCCTTTTGGCTCATCTCCCTGTTCTTTCTTTCTTTTTCCTCATTTTTCCTTTTTTTTTTTTTTTTTTTTTCCNTTATCTGCCCTTTCCAGCTCAGAGTGAGATTTGTTAATTTTCACATGCTCTCAGAAACCTGGCTGGCGCACTCCAGCTACCTGGCAGCCTCTAAATGGGCAGCCAGTCATGGGAGCACGCAAACACACAGCACATCTCTCTCATTAGCTGCCTCGACCCCTGCTTGGCCGCTCCGGAGGGGAAGAGGAGGGAATTGTACAGTTACTCATCCCTTCTGCAGAAATGCCACTCAGCAAGGCATGAATGAATACACTGCTGTGTTTAATTAAGGATATCCAGACCTGTTTTCGTTGTGGTCTCAGGCCCTTACAGGCTGATGGGCTCCTTTACATCACCTAACCTTGAGGGTAGTATTTTGTTTCCCAGCCTGAGTGGAATAACAGGACACCAGGCTGAACCTTAATGGCCCCTCAGATATTTCCGTCTGTATTACCATCACAGCTGATTGCTAGCTGGGGTTAGTCCAGAAAGGAAATAGTAAGCTTTGAAACATTTCTCTCTCCTCAGCTCAGAGGCTCAGAGCTGTGGTCTGGGCAATGGAAACAACTGGAACATTCATCTCTTGGTTGTCGAGGGCTTCCCAAAGGTTGAGAAAGGGTGCAAAATAGCTGAGTGACATAAGCAAGATGATGCTACAGATCAGTTGGGTGCTTGGAGAAAACTTACAGCCCACTGGACAATATTGAACACCTTCCTGAGGGTCTTCTTTGTAGATGTCATGCAGAGGACAGAAATTTCATTACATACGTGGAACCACCCACCTCGACCTTTGTCATCCTTAATCCCTAGTTTATTCTCCCACAAAAGCTCACGGGAATGCCTATAAGCAGCTTCTTTTCATCTGTCTCATGAAAGGCTGCCTGCATGAGGTTTCTGTCTGGTCTTTAAGGAGGAAGAGATTGCTCCAGATAAGGGCAACCTCATAGCTAAGGTGCTTGCCCCAGTTACAGGTGTAAATCTGACTTGAACACTGCACTACTGGGCCAGCTGAACTGCTTAGGGAGGGAAAACAGACCCAAATAAAAATAAAATTGAGGATTCAAACTAGGGGTTAATAGTAACTTCACTAATGTTTTGGATTTTGGAATTCTTTAGACATCCCCCACCCCTAAATGTCAAGGGATATTACCCCTTGATCTGCAGTAACTTATGATATCAGATCATCTAAATATTGTGCCTTGCTGGACTCATGCTTCAGTGTGGGGATATAGAGACAGTGGAGTGCTAAAATCACTTATTCCTGCCTTATCTAGGACTATCTGTGTGACGCTGCCATTCTCTTCCATGCTTCCCTTCCCCTTTTCCTCTCAAGCACAGGCATGATCTTCCTTTGCAGGCAGATGCTTTCTCCTAAGCATCATTTTTAAATTCTTCCCTTTCTGTTGTTCAGGCTGGAAGTTCCTCTTACTTTTTTTTTTTTCATAGAAAAAACTACTAATTGGGGGAACTGACTTTAAAGTGATTGAAATGAATCCTCCAGCTTTAGATCTTCTTATGCCTCCAGCAAGAACACATCAGAGAGCCCCAAAAGTGGCCAGTGCTGCATCTCCAGACTCCCATTTGTAGCATGTTTGTCTTAGAACTGAAAGGTGAGCTCCCCCACGTACAAATCTGCACGGCGATGCTTTAATTGCTGCTGTGTAGTCACAGCAGAGAAGCTTATACAGATTCCTGCTAACAGAAATGTTGGAGCTCAGCTGGGTCTGGTTTCTGGGACACAGTTATCAGCAGAGAAAAGCATGGGACAGTGAGGCTGTGGCAGCTCACCAAGTCCAGGAGGTGACTTGATGCACACAAAAGCTTCTGCTGCCGCAGGGAGAGCAACTCCAACCTCAGCCATCTTATTAAATTATTGTGGTTTAATAAGTCACCGCGTGCCACTGAGCAAAGCTAACTGATAGCAACCATTATCCCCAGGTTGTGTCAAATGTGAGATAGGACGGGTGAAGCTGCAACCTCTTCTGCTAGCATCTGGCAGCTTCCATAGCTGTGGTAATTTGATCGCGTGTCCCTAGCTTCAAAGTGAGACAAAGCAGATGAGACATGAACTGTACGTATCTGACTGGATGCATTTTAATCCCTGACAGCCTCCTGCTCAAACCTATGTGCCATCACTGAGCCGGGTGTCGCGCTTCCCGGCAGCCCCTCAGGTGAATGGTGCGAGCAATCATGTTAAAAATCTGCCCAGCCTCAGCGAAGCCCTTTGGGACTCCTGGATTTTTCTTCATCGGACCTATATCTTTTTCTTCCAGAAATGAGAGGATGAGGAACGTGACACTTTGGTTGCCATGGGAACACGGCGTGAGGTTTATGTTAGCCACCGTCCTTCCCTCAAGCGAGCACTGCTGGCTCTAGAGATGGGTATGAGCACCACTGGTGGTGTCCACCTGGGTCTCGCCTACGTGCTCTCCCGGGGTGTCGGGGTCTGGGAGCGGGGCCGGGGGGTCAGCCCCATTCATGGTACGAGAGGAAATTCTGAAGGGACAAGTGACTGTAAAGTAGGAAGATCTGTCTGACAGTTTGGAGGGTTATTGATAAGTCCTGGTTGAAACTTCTGCTGCAAAACTTTGCTGAAGATCATAAGGGGGNTACAGGGGCTGCTCTAGCATCACAGGGACTGTCAGGGACCGCGGCATTTCTACCACACCCCCTCTTCCTGCGGTTGTTTATATATTTCTTACCCCACCATCCCTTCGATGTGTTCATATTCAGTTGCTGACAACCATCCTCTCCCCTCTCCTGTCCACCCTTAGGGCTTTCCTAAGCCTCAGCTTAGAAATAATCAGGAAGAACTTTCATGCTGTTACAAAACCATTTGGAGCTTTCAGAAAGGCAATTTGGGAGGGACTTCTAATTGTCACTACTCTTTTTTCTTCTTTCACAGATCTCCCTTTAAATCCTCCCCTAATATCATTTTGACAGGGGAAGAAATATATTTCTAATGATCTTACAGAAGTAGGTTTTTTTGAAGCAAAGGGAGGGGGTGAGGCTGGGATCCTGTTTAGGGGACAGGTGAGAGCCATTGTCAATCTGTCTCACTAATGTGGTGATTTGAATGGGTATCAGAAAGGGTGGAAACTCCCCAGGAGGAGGTACACTAAGGCCCACTTAGGGACAGCTGAGGTGATGCTGGAGGAAAGAAAGGGGGTGGTGAAGGTGGAGCCTGTGGCACAGGCAATACCAATTCTCTTAGGGACTATGAGAAAGAGTGAAAAATACCACCCAGCGAACCTAGCCAGGTGGTAATAAACTATGATAAAATAGGATTTAGAGGAACAGCTTGCAGCATGGTAAGTGTTAGTCTCTAAGACCCATCAGAAGTTTGGTAGAGAGTAGCAAGAGTAGCAGAAATGGATTAGGAATGTGAAGCTTGTTGCGAGAAAAGAAAATTTCTTTTCTGTCTGTCATAAATCTTTGCCACTTCACCACTTTAGCTGCTTCCTGCGTTCCCTAAGCAGGCTTAGTGTTCATACATGGCCAGAGGGTTTCCATTTGAGCTCTAAATAATAATAATAATAATAATAAATTCTGTAAAGTGATTCCATGTGGCGAGTGGAGATAATAGTGCCTTATGTTTACACAGTAGAGTCCATGAGACTTTGGGTCAGGCAGATTGAAGAGCAGTTTCTCACCTGCTGTTGAAATGCAGCTTGCTCTGGGGTGACGCGCTGCACCTGCTCTGCAGCAACAGCACCAGGAGTATGGCGGAGGGGAGGCTTCTCTGGCTGGAGCTGCTGAGTGAAGGCTTGGTAGAGAAAGGAAATGTAATCTTCCACGCTGGATTTTAGCCAGGATGCTGAAGTTAAACATCTGGTTAATTAATAAAAAGAGCTGCAACAGCACTATACTCCCTACAGCCATGCTGGGACACTGGACTCTGTGGTGGTTCGTGAAGAGGAGCCTGCCTCTTCCATTGCAACTACATTGCTATGGAACCCAAAGCTTTGCCTGAAAGTGGCTCAGCTGAGTGAACTGTAGCTGCTGCTTCTCCTGATGAGTCAAAAACCAGCCTGCCTCTGCAGCAGACTCAGTGCCCGGTTTACCCAGTGCTGCGCTCAGACCAAGGTATGTCATTCTGTTTCATCCAGCATAAGCAGAGCAGGAGCTGCATAATAGCTCTGTTGAGATCTCTCATCGTTTCTGTTAGCAGGAGGATTGTGTTTTTAGGAAGAGCAGGGAGAAGAGTGTATCTGTTATCACCTCTTTCCCTATGTTTGACTTGGGTTGTCTCATCCTTGTTTCCACATGTAAAGGTCATCGCAGCTGCTCAGTCCTAGAGCTGGCTCATAAACGAGGAGCTCTGGGACTTGGTTCTTACAGATGATAAGAATCTATTTGTTGGGCAGCCAACTCTGTTGGGGTGGGAGGACCTTGTGATGGGTCTCCAGTGTAATTTCTGGTGGGAATTATATTATTAAGAGCCTCTTTTGCTTAGAGGTTTTGGCTTACTGGAAACAATGGCTGGCTTTGGGTTTGAATTTCAGTGCCTGCAATACTGGAAAAACTCCTCTCTGCCTCTCCCTCCTTTGTCCCTCAAAGGTGAAGTTCTCCCTTTGTCTGTGCTTTCCATGACCAAGATGGGATAGTCCTTGTACTGGGGCTTTTAGTGTCGCTGTTCTAAGTGCGAAGGGCCATACTTAGCAATGTGTTAGTTTTCTGCGGGGAGAGAGGGAAATGTGTCTTTTCCCTTATGGTACTATTATCCAGTTGGACTGATCCGCCACACAAACTACTGTGACCGCTGGCTGCACCCCTGTTTCTGCTGGTTGTTAGAGGAACATGGTTATCAGCTTGAAACCTCACTTTGGTCAAATATTCTCTCTTTTTGCTTTCTCCTACAAAAGTACAGTATTCTTAGAATTAGCTTTGCTTGCCAAACAGATGAATGTCACACAGTTTACAAAGAATTCCCTGTCACAGGCATGGGACTTTATCCCTGCAGTCCTCTGATAGGGACATGGAGCACCCTGAAAACACATGCAGAGGCTGTGGCTTCCCATCAAACTTGATTTAAATCAAGTCCAGTTTAAAGAGAAGGGTTTGGACATGCTTCCTGTATCCAGACTTGTGGGAATTCCTTTTGCCTGGTTTACACAAGATTGTCCAGGGGAGAGGTTAAACACTGGATATGCATTTCTTACGGAAGGACTAAAAGCATTTCGTTGCATTACCTTGGACCTGTGCCACCTTCTCAGGCTGAGTGCTGTGGACAGGAGGCTGAGTAACACAGCTCCAGGAAGACGAAAATAGAGGTCTGCCCCTCATGTACTGCCAGGAGGAGACAGTGTTCATTTGTGCCTCTAAAGCAATTGAGCTCCATGTCTTGGCTGAACTAGGGCTGGAATATAACCTTCAATTACATGCTCGTGGAGGTTATCTCTTGATTGCCTTGTCTTTCCACTTGTTCACAGATGGGTGTTCTAATGTGGAGCAGGAAAGGGCTTGAAATGATGTACTGGAGGTTGTCTGTGGTGTTGGCTGGGGTCCTCCATGTCTGAAAGTGGAAGGAAAGTGGATTTTTTGTTTTCCTGAATGACGAGTTGGCTTCTTTCAATTCCTGACTTTTCAAGGTGCTAAAGAGAGCACTGGTGTGCTTTGCACCAGAAACCAAGTTGGGGGATGAAACACATTTTCCCATGTCTCCATTCACCCTGGTTAAGCTGGGGGATGGTTAATTTGGGTTAAGATGGAGAAATATGATGCTTTTGTCCTCTGTCTTGATCTTTCGGGCCTTCCACAACCACCTTTTTGAATGCTTAACAGACCCAAAGGTTTTTGCTTCCCAGGGATCATCTGGCTGGAGTATATCTGGTTAGATAAAGTCCTGTTGCTCTACCAAGTTCAGGGTCATTAAATTATTCCAAACAAACCTTCCTCTTGTGATTTCAGTTGGATGCAACAACTACCTTCTCTTCCTGTCTGAAGCTCTCTAATTGACAGTGTTGGTGGGACACCTGTTGTCCACTGAGGTCCCTGTTGGATCTCCCAGCATCAAGGCACAACTCTTCCCCTTAGTTCTGCATGCATCAAAGCACTCACGCAGCTCTCCCATATGTCTCGTATGCTGAGTTTTCTACCTCTGAGAAAACCTCCGCATCCCCAGTGTGGGGGATGTGGATATATATTGCTTTCATGGGGACTCTTGTTCATCTAGCCTTCAGCTGAATTTTTGCTTTGTGAGGTTTTTTGGGTTTTTTTGTTTTTGTTTTTTTTTTTTTATCTTTTCTGATTCCATCCCTTTGCTCCTAATCCCACCACCTGGTACGGCTCACACTGCAGAATCTCTCTGCCTCCTCAGTGTATACGCCCTTCAAATATTTGTAGACATTTATCACTTCCCCCCCTGCTTAGTCATCTCTCTGCCAAGCTAGACATATTTAGTTCTTCTAATCTTTCCTTGCGAGCAAGTCCCTCCAGCACTCATAATTCTTTTCTCCTTGCTCTTCTTTGAATACTTTCCAGTTTGTCAGCACTTAAAAAAATTCTTATTTGGGGTGTTTTAATATGAGCAGGCACAAAAAAAAAAAAAAAACACCCAAAAAAAAAAAAAAAAAAACCCACCAACTTCCTGAAAAAAGAAGAGGTTTTTGTGGCTCCAAGCCACCGGGAATTCCTGCTGCAAGTTCTGGGTGGGTGTCTGGGACACAGAAGAATTGTTCCCTCTTGCTCTTCGTCTGAATTTCAGTTCCCCACCCCTGAAATCTGTAACAAAAGGTATCAGCTAGTATTTTTTTCTGTGTTTGTTTCTCCAGTTCTCCTCTTAATAAGAGACAGACTCATGAGTGTCACAGGCTCTGCTTGCCATTCCCTGTCTCCTTCTCAGGCTAAAGGCTTTGCCTGTGAGTGATTTTTCTAGTGGGGTGCAAGTGCTCTGGAGGTAGTGGCTACATCTTATCAGTGCTGAATCTCTGTTTCTCGGCTGTGTTCTCCTCAAATGCTGGTCGGCACGGTGCCAAAGGATCAGCAGAGAGCAGCCAGCTCCTTTTCATCTTAAGAACTTTTTTCCCTTCTGGCCATTTGTTTCTGCTGTGTCCAAGCTGTATAAAAAGGAATATAATTTAAAATGGGTCTCGTTTCTAGGCTCCTGGATGGAATTTTTTCTTTCAAATAACCAACTCAACAAATTCTTTAGATAGAACCTTGTTAATTAAAGCTATACCTCAGAGAGAGGGCATGGAGATGCTGTTCAGTCTCCACCTCTTGTACTGAACTCCACGATGGGTTTTGAGGCATTCCTGGTATCTCACACTGATGGTAATTTGTGCTGTCTGAGATTACATGATGTGAGCAGAATTGAAAGGAATGATGGGGAGCAGCAAGTGTTCCCTCACTCATTAACTACAGCAAGGTCTGCAGCTTCACTCTCTGCATTAAGAGCTTTTTAAATATTCCCCATCACCATCTAGTGACCTGCAAGGGAGCAGCAGATTATCTAGCCAAGAGATGCTGTCAAATCTGCTAGTCTGAGATGGGTATCAGTATCAAAATGCTTCCAAAACCAGAACAAAACGAGTTGAAAACATGCCCTCTCCGGCATACCTGTACGTGATGCAGTCTAGATTTTGACTGCAAATGCTAAAACAATGTGCTTTTCACCTAGGAGGAGTAAAAAGGTTCTGCTTTCCTTCCCTATGTATTGTGGTGTTCTATCTTCCCACCCAGACTAGGTACTTATCAAACATCTGTCTTCTGTTTTGATTCTGTCCTGAGAACACTGAGTTTAAGTAGAAATGTGAAACTAGCTCTGCTGACCAGGCAGGAAATGTTTCTCTGTTGTGGTATGAAGGCTATTCGGATCTATTAAGCCAAGCTACATAAAGGAAGGGAAAGTAAGGGCAAACAAAAGCAGGGCTGGTTGGATAGGGGAATGTATTTCATCTTTTACATCCAGCCCGTGTCAGTCAGTCCGTACCACCAGCCGATGCCACTATATCATCATAAAATGGAGAAAACTTCTTGAATGAAGAGAAAAAGCTGCTATTGCTTTGACAATGGATTGACTTTCCCAGCTGTCTGTTGAAGCAGCCTTGGAGAATCATGCTGAACGCTGCATTACAGATACACACACTGGATATTAAAAAAGAGAGAGAATGCATTTACTGTCACTTGCAGGTTGCCTTTCACCCTTCTAGTTGTCATAGCATTCAGAAGCATTAAACAATGGGTCTTTGTCTACAGAAAGAAAAATACTGCCTCTATCATAAGCTTAGGCAGGAGCGCAAAATCATTCTTAAAAATGGCTAGAAAGAGAAGCGCTAGGGATTTTCACCAGCCGATCCTCAGATGCTCGTTATGGGGCCTGATTCTTGAAACAGCACCATGTCGTCTACTTTAGCACCTTCAAACTGTTTATTAACACCATCATCCCTGCAGCAGGCTGGGCTGGCCGTCTGCTGTCTTTGATGCTGTTGCAAACGAGCTTGTCTTTCCCAGAGGAATCGGCAGTCTAGCTGGCTTCAGCTTGTCATGTTTGTCTACTACCATTCACATTTAGAAAGAGGGTGGGTTTTTTTTTTGTTTGTGTTTTTTTGCTTTATAAGAATATGCAGTTGCTTAAGATCCATTTGGTTGACAAAGTGTTTTACAAACAAACTGTACATGGGAATCACTTTGTTCACTGCTGAAATGCAAAACAATAATTTTTATTGCAGAATCTCAAGAGACAGATAAGATATGGTTCAGCACAGCATGACTTTAAGTATGCAGCTGAATAGAGGTGGGATTACTACCATATTTAAAGCAATGCATATATTCAAATGCTTTGAACAGAGGTTTATTCTGTGCAAATATTTGACAAGTGGCCTCTTGTTTAAGTACAAATAAAAGTATTGAAGCTTGCACCATTTCTAGCTGTTGGCACAAGAAAATTGTTTCTTAACAAGTATCCATGAAGTTTAATGGTTATTTCTCCCTGCCATGAGTTTCCTCGTTATCTTACCTGCCCCACTGACTGTTATAAATAAAATGTCTGTGGGAAGGTTATTTACCCAGTACCTCTTTGACTATGTTCTCTGAACTTCTGATCTTTACTGATTATTAATTTGTATGACTTTTTCTTTGAAATCAGCTCTGTATCAGTTTAAGTTCTCTGAACTTAAATAACTAATACAAGGGCAGATCAGGTTTTTCCTTACTCAGGTTCCCAAGGTGTTCCTGAGCAGAGATGTTCAACCCCTGGCCTCATTTCCATTCGTTGTAATGGAATGATAACAAAACGCATGGCCGACTTCTCTAATTAGTCTCATGTTCCTCAAGGTCTTTTGCTATTGCCTGCTATTCTCTTATAGCTTAGCTTTTGGGGCTTTGTTGGTATTTCCCTAAACACTCCTAATAGTTCTCCCCTTCTTCCAAATTGTCTCTCTTGGCATGAACTGATATATGGCAAACACAAACTGATGCGATATTCATCACTAATTGATCATGATCTTTCCTAGTTTTGTTGTTGCCGTTAGGTTTTATTTTAATTCCCACTTTGTTTGGGAAAATAGTTTAATTTTACTTAATACCCTAACTTTTCAGTTTTTATTAAAATAAAATGCAGATGTATATTCAGTGTAGCTTTCCTGAGCTTGTTTTCTTGTGGGTTGTTCATCTCACTTTAATTAAAATAGGACAAGCACAGAAAGGAAATTAGAACAAGAAAAAAGTCAAGCAGTTGGTTGTCCCACAGTTCCTACCAGCAGAAAATGGTAGGGGACAGGGATTTCCTCTTTAAATGCAATATATCGTTCTTCTGCTCTCCAATAAGCGTTAATGAGAGGAGAAGAAGAAAAAGGACCCAGTGTCTGTAGATGATGGAATGCTGAAGCTCTTCTCCTCACACCATGAATCCGCCTCCTAGGAGATACTGTCTCAGACCAGGTGTGTTCAAGGGAAGGCTTATTATGTGGAATTGTGTCAAGTGGTGAGGAGTGGTATAAAGAGATAATCAGAGTCCTCCACCACTAATTACCTGTGCACTATAGAATCCCTAGCTCCATTCAGATCCTTTTTAAAGGAAAATCTCAGAGGAAACAAATGAAGTCTGGTTCGGCAAGTGCCAATTGAGATGGTAGAGAACAGGGAAGTCATGGATTAAAGCAGTCAATTTTCTGAGGCCTACCATACTATTTGACTTAATTCTTCCCTCCCTCTCGTCTTCTTTTCGCATTCATGCATTGAAACATAACAAGAAATCTCTACATTTCTCATGCTTCCTTTATTCTGAAATCTCTAGGCGCTTCGCAAATATTAACTGATAAAATTTCACAGCTATCTATCCGTCTGTCTAATCTCAAAGCATTTAAGGTTTCCCATCACAATTCAGAGGGATGGCAATGAACAGAGTATAATATCAAAATGGGAAATCTTTCCATCTATTAGCAAATGATTGAAGGACTCATGACTTAGCATTGGTAGGAAGTCAGGGCAACCGCTGTCAGAAGAAGGGTGATTGCTATTTGACCAATGTCCAATGATAAGATTTAGGATCAAGACTGTTAGTATTTCACAATCAAAGGCATTCAAGGCTACAAATAATCACATATGTGATTTGTTCTTGCAACTTTGGAGGAAGAGAATGAGGGGGCAAAGTAGTGAGATCCTCACAGAGAACATTCTGGAACAGTAAATCTGAACAACATTTTCCTACCCAGCAGGAGGAAAGGATAAAAGCAATTTGAATTAGTCTTAAGCTTTAGATCAGCAATACCACTTGGTGCATGTTTGTACTTGAGGGTTCTCTGTCCCTGTTGCTGAATATACTACCCAACTGTATCAGAGATACATGTACAAAGTACTCAATTTAAGTGAGCACAGATAAGAGGCAGGTCTTGCCACTTTGATTCATGCCACCAATAATTTCAACCAGAGTACTTTCAACAGGAGTTGAAAGAATTTTCAACAGGAGTATAGTACTGCTCAGCACAGTTAGGGTGGTACAGCCCATTTATGTATTTATGAAGAAGTCTCAATGCCCTGTAGAAAATGTTTGGGTCATCAGGGCCCCCTGCATGGATCTGTCAGTGGTTTTGTTTCTGTGCAGCAGTATGAAAAGCAGCACAGGAGGCTAGCAGCCATGTTTGTCATATACTCAATGTCATCCCTTGGTGTAGAATGAATCAAAGGACTTCCCTTGTGGAAGGAACAAGAAGGACAGCAGTTCTCTGTCCCAAGGCTTGACTATCTCCATTTTCAATTAATTTCATTAAGTCTTAAGTATTGTTTACCACAAAACCTGAATTAGTGCTGTTTTGCTATGCTCCGTATCTTTCATGACATTGTCAACCAGCAGACTGATCTAATCCACGGATGTTAGCACTTTATTTTGCCTTTCAGTCTATGATTTTTGTCTTAACTAATACTGGAAGTTATACTTAAGCATACGATTCTCCCAAGAGGGCCTGGTAAAAACAGTATTAATATGTAGTCAGATCCAGCTGTTTAGAAATACATTTACGAAGACTGATCCAATAGCACTGGCCTGACACCATTGACTGCTGAACTTTGCTTCTCTGCTCTTTGTCCTTAGACTGCCTGCAACTTGAAAGTACACTGTGTTCAACACATAGCAGCCAAAATCCTCATCACCAAGGCAAATGCAAACATCTGCCAAAGGTCATGAGGTAAATGAGGAATCGTCCCAACAATACCAAGGCAAAGCATTAAAAAGGATCCAGAGTTCATTGAGTAAATCTGCAAAATAATTTGCATTTCAAATCTCAGGCAAGCAGCTGTGTAATTTCTGCCTGTAGATTCACCACTGTGATGTTCATTATCTGATTATCACTACCTACAACCTTCCCAGCGTTAATGCACATTGTCTTCCTGACTCTTGAATTAGTGAGATGTGTCCGACACTGAATTTGCAAGTAATTGCTATGGCCCCCCCCAGTGAAGCATCTCTCAGGACGCTCTTGGAAATTAAATGTTCCTTCTCGAGCTGTTATTTGCTTAGTCCATTCCTATCTTATTTAGTAATTATCAAGTAAAAATGTGTAATTTGAAATATGCATGTCATGTTTAGAGAATGAAAGAACCGGTGATGACAAGATTCTCAGTGGATTAATGCCAGCAAAGTATTGCCTTCCCTTCTCTCAAACAGGCCATCTCCCAGGTCCCTGCTAGGACCCAACCAGAGGTGACCAACCACCTTTGCATGGGATCCCATTCAAGGCTGCTTTGAGATTTCTGTCTTGAGTCCTTTCCAACTCCCACAGAAGAAACAAGGGGCTAACTGATGCCCTCTGAGTCTTGACTAAAGGAATTGGATTTGCGTTACATCAGTGAGTGTTGTTCACAGTGGTAAATTTAAGCCCTGTGGATGGTGTTTGCAAGTACAAAACATTTCTTTCCAATATTTAAAATATCTTTTACTGTATAAAGCTTGATCCCACTACAATTCTCAAAATGCTTACAATGAACTGCGAATATTTATAGCAGTGTGATTATAGTGAAGTTACTTGAGATTTACACAGCCATAAGCAAGATTGTAGTCTGGTCCATTGTCCTTTCACTAAAGGATTTTATAAGGTAGGGGATCAAACCTGAAGATCTTTATTCAGCAGTAACTAAACCAGACAAATTAGAAATCCTCCTACTGCAGTCAGATTTTGGCACAAGGTTAATAAGAAATGTATTCATTTTCTACTTAAAATAAATGCCCTTGTTTTTTTTTTCATAAAGAGTAGTTTGCATTTGCTTCAGTTCATTCTCCTTCCTCAGAGCTCAATGGCACTTTGATGGCTCAGCCTTCATTTTAATAGTCATAGCTTGAAGAAATTGAATATGACTGAGGAAGAAATAGAGGTCTCTGTTTCTCTTGTAATCCCTGCTTGGGAAGGGCCATGGCTGGTGTTAAACATGTGCCTTTTAAAGCAGGATTTATTTTTTTTTATTCTCTGGCAAGTCTATTTTCTTTCTTCTCTAGAAATAAACACTTATGTGTATAAGCCAAACCAAATCCTATGCTTCAGTATCTTATCAGTGTTTGTAAGTGCTAGGAAACAGATTTCCAGCTGTCGCTTCCATTTTTGCTTTGTTTTCCTTCAACCAAAACCTCCCTTGGTTTGTTTGGTTGCCTATAGAAGTGTTTGTTTCTAGTAAAGAAGCTATTTTGTCTGCTTGGATTCTGATATATACAGAGGCAAAGGTTGTTGCTGTCTGCAGAAGCAACTGTGAAATGGAAATCCATTAATGTGGTGGTATGGCATGCCTCCATGGGAAACACTCAGTCCCATTCAACAAGAAAGCATGTCATCTTCCATGTTCTGAATCTCTTGTTCATTTGGGAAAAAAAAAGCACCATGGAAAGTGTAAATGGGAAACTTGATCTTTATTCCAACTGGCATTATTTCTTACAGAAGCAAGGAAAATGCTTTTTTCCTAGTTTACTGTTGGCTGTTTCTTTAATGTGGTTTTCTTTTGCTTTCTTCTGTTTTTCACGCTTACTTACGTTGTGAGAGTTGTTCCACTGTGGCTGTATTGTTGTGGCATTCAGAGCAAATTTTTTTTAGTTGCGTCTTACAGCTGGTGGTTTCATGTGGTGTAAAAGGTTAGTGAACCTATGCTTCAACCAAATGACTTTGGAATTGCCATGTGCATATGTGGGCATCTGTCATTTACATCAGCAAAGTACGGGCCCTCGTGGTCATTAGCAGGTTTGGGGAGTGAACTCCAAGGGTGGATGGTACACAGAGCCATCTCGGCCACCATTGTGCTAGCAAAACAAGTCCAAGATCCAGGATCATTGGCTAACACAATGAGAGATGCATATCACTGTATTGTTTATGTTGGACAAATTCCTTGTTTGCTGAAACCTTTCTATTGTTTGTGTACAAAAACCATAAGAGGAGTAAATTACTTAAGGGATTATGTGCAAGCTCATACCTCATACTTTCCTTCACTGTGGCTGTTTTACAAGTAGAACCTTATACTCCTAGAAGAGAGATGAACCTATATATTTATATATACATACGTGTGTGTGTGTAAAGGGGGGGGGGAGGAATGTAGAAATAAAAGTGCATAAACATTTACCATCTCAGTCAAAGTGCCACTTCCTCCAGGGGGTACGGAGTACATTCATTTAGGGGAATAGTTTGTTTTGAAGTAGCCAGAGGGGGAATCCACTGTGGAAAAGATGAGTCCTCATTAGTGCGAGGGGGAAGAGAATCCACAGTGGAAAGAATGAATACACTGACTCAAAATTTCATATGGACCTTTAGTGCCATAGCTGGGAATGACATCAGGCATCCCGTTTCCATCCAGGTGACCTGTCCACTGCAGAACTTGATCTATTCATGGTCTGTGGTGTGGTAGTAAGGAAGGAACCATTTGTCTGAGTTAGTAAATGACAGGAGAAAAGTGTATTTGTTCCTGTATACCATGGAGTAATCTATTGTTTGTAAGCAGATTGGAACTGAAGAGCTGTAGAACAGCATTTCTGGCTTTGTGCTTCACTTAATCATGGAACAGAGCAGACCCCGAGGTCCTGTGCAAATTTTAGCACCCATGAAAACTAAACAGTAAGTGAACGTAAATCAACAGGTCCTCTCAGGGATTAAAAAGACAGGCTCATATTGGGTTTCATTCAGTTAAGAGGACCAGTTTCCAGCAAGAATTATAATTAAAAGAATATAGCTCTATCTGAGGCAAATTGCTACCAGTTGCAATCTCTGATAGGCTTCCAAATGTTAGGGACCATTGTCCAGTCTCGAGCAGAATGAACTCCAGGGACCACACCACGAATCTGTCGCCCTTGGGTCTCTTGCTAAGAACATTAATCTAGCCAGTACATCCCATAAAGAAGGTGGACCGTGGAAAGGGAGGGGAAGGTTTCCTATATGTTTAATATACTATATACTTCAGAAAATGTATTGAACATCTGTGTACAATCTGTGTGGCAACAGAAAAACCTTCTTTTTTTAAAATATTTCAAAATGGGCCATTTTCCTTATT
Organism: Ibidorhyncha struthersii; assembly: GCA_013398815.1. Lineage (NCBI taxonomy): Eukaryota > Metazoa > Chordata > Aves > Charadriiformes > Charadriidae > Ibidorhyncha > Ibidorhyncha struthersii. The sequence continues at coordinate 151,498 of VZSZ01007127.1, forward strand.
ACTTTAAGTATATAATATGTACTTGTATGTTTGACACAACATTCTGAATATGTTCTCCTATATTCAAAGTATAATAAGTAAGATTCATCACAGGGAAAGCAACATTTTGCATGTTAGCAATGATAATGAATAAAATATACGACATTCCTGCATTGCTTGCTATTATTATTTGCTTTTTGCAGTTTAACTAGCAAGCAGAATTACTTCTTGCTGAATTTTTGTGTTTGCAGCTAAGGTTCCCGAGCCATCTAATAGCTGTTGGGAGACCAATCTTGAAAGAGCTAGAATATTGCTCCGGCTCACAACGGGCAGGTGTCTATGCTAACAGCTGTGTAACGGTAACACAATCAGCTTAACTGGTTTGTGCAGTATTCTTTTCACTGGAGTTAGCTGCAGGTCAAGGGTGTAAGACAGTGGTTTGTTCTGCATTAGCAAACAGTATGAGCTGTAGAACAAAGCAGTTGTGGTTGAGGATTCTGTGTGCACACTGTATAAGGGGTTTCCTTTAGGTAGCTCTAGACCGGCCTTACAGACTGAATACCCATTAGCGGTCAAAGCATTTAAGTGCTCCTGGGGCATATCTTCAAGTTAAGTGTCATGCAAAAGGAATCTGGTTAACACACCCAAAAGAAATCTAGCTACGATCACTCCACAGCGTGAGTCAAAACACAGTAAGTGGGAACAATCTGGAGATGCTTTTTAAAAGCATAATCCCAATGCAAAATAAAACACGAACGCAGGTGGATGAAATGTCAAAAAAGAGAATTGTTTCACTGGTTGTTTAAAGAGGAAAAAGATTACTACCACTACCTTAAAATTAGTCAGCTGCATTGACGGGAAGTGGAGCGTGCTGACTGTACATCTATTCTCTTTGATTACTGAGAGCTCTTCTGTTTTGATGCTTAATATTGCTTGTGTTTTCCTCTTTCTTCTTTGTGTGGGGAAGGGTATGTTCCCAAAAGCAGGGTGGTCAATTAAATATGCCCCAGTTACAGTAAATGCAAACAGGTTCTTTGTTTAATTATTGCCAGCTCAAATTAAATGTTGCAAGCACTTTTTCAACAGGGTGGACACAATAGGAGCTAATGTTTCTTTGCAACAACTGTCCTAATGAAGGATGATGAGTTTCATTTGGGGTAGTGGAATCTGGTGTGGGCACTGGGGTCTATGCCAGCACATCCTATTACAGGATCAGGACCCTTGACAATAAATGGTTCACGTTCTTGGAACTAATGTCTGTAGTGGGAATAACAGAAGTGGAGATAATATACTACCTCAACCACAGGAGTGCATTGAAGGATTAATTGAATAATGGACCAAATTAATCTCTGATGTAACTGTGCTGATCCGACCAGCATGATTCTGCCTTTATGTTAATAAAACACATGCAAAAATAATCTTTATAATTCTCATTGTGCTGTTATTATTAATAATTGTCTTACAAAACCAGAATACAATTTGGAAGTCTGGTTTTCTTCAGATAAAAGTTTGAAGTCTTAGTTGGAAGCTTCCCCAAACTTTTGTCTAAAATGCTGATTAGCAACCTCAAGGGAACGAGCTTCCTCACAAGATTTCAGCACTGCTGCTTAGTTTTGGGCAAGGCAGAAACAGTGCAGGAAAAAGACTTTCCTAAGGATTTTCTGTGTCTGGTTTCAGCTAAAATGTAATGCAGGAAACTTGACAAAAGTGTGTTTCATACAGCAATCATGTAAATGTCTTTTAAGCATATATTCCCATCTTTACTCCTGTGGAGTTGTGCCTGAATCCATACAGTCTCTCATTTCTCTTTGATTACTCCCAGAAACACATTGCTTGAAGTTTATACCTAATACTAAGAGAAACTGGTGTTAGGAATAAGCTAGTCAAATAATGGTGGATTTGCCATCTCTTCAGCATGGGCCAATGTCAGGAACAACTGGCTGACATTTGATGACCCATCTAGGGATATGGAAAGACAGGCAAATTTTGGCCTTTTGAATCCACAAATTTGTATTTTGGAGCTGGAGAGCAGCTTAAGCTTACTTGCTGTTTTCTTACTTCTTGTTTGGGGTACCTCACTGCTTTTCATCTTAGGTTGTCGTCATTTGAGGCCGACTGATACGTTTTTAAGTGCACGGGCCAGAGTTGTTAATGCACTGCAATCTGTCCGTTGACAGAAAGAGAGGAATAAAAACACAGGGAGAAATTACAGGGTATGGTTGCAGGGGATGGATGATGACTGCCGGGGGACACAGAAAGTTTGACGTGGAAGATTTTTGCAGCAGAGGCTGATAGAGTCTAGGAAAGGGAATGTTGCTGGTGCTGTCTCTATATGGTTTCTTGTAACACTTACAGGTGAAAGTGCTGAGAAAATTATATATTATCTGTTGCTTAAACATCTTTTGAAATGAGAACAAAACCTTATTTCCTCCAGAGCTCCACTGCCTATTACTGGCTTTAGCTTTAACTGGATAGGCAAAAGAAAGCATGGCCAGCGTGCCTTGCGCGAAGCTGGTGAATTGGGGAAGCAGCGGCACAAAGAGTGTGTCTGACAGTGGGGACAGAGATGCTCTGGAGGTGACAAATTAAAGTGTTTTAATCCAATTTATCCAGAAACCATCTGCTAAACCAAGGTTGGCAAGGTTACATCTGTTCGCGTTGTCTCCATCTATGCCTGACCTAGAGTCAACCCTCAAGTTTATAGGCAAAATGAAAGAGAGGAAAGGAGGAGCTGGGGCAGGGCAAGGGGGACCAGTTCTGCGATTGGAAATAGCTAACACAGAGTGAAGGGAAGGTAAATTCTGTTTCCCCAGCTATGTTCAATCATTAAAGATCTGTAATGGAAACTTTATCAGCTGTCGGTTCAGAATAACTGCAGTAAATAGTCTTGAAGTCTCCATGGGATGTTCAAGGGAAACAAACAATAATAACCAACACTCTTCTTTGAGCCTTCCCTGTCACTAGGTGGGTGGTGGGAAGATGCAGTTAAATTCTTACGCTCACTGCCCAACAAACAAGGTCACTAAGAAATAGTGTGAAAATGACAATTGCACACTGGGGATGTTGTCTTTGTTTGAAGCAGACTCCTCCTGCAGAGACCACTCAATGTCAAATCCACGACTTGCACAGCTCGACAGTCTGATGGCCCTGCTTCCCAGCTGCTTCTATCTTAATGCATAGGAATGTCTAAATTCAAGCTTTATTGGCAGAGCCTTTCTCAAAAGAGTTGGACTGAAACTTGGCATGCAAATATCTATGTGTTAAAGCAGTGAATTATAGTGTTTTGGGGGTTTTTGTTTGTTTGTTTTGTGTTTTGTTTTGTTGTTTTTTTTTGTGTTTTGTTTTGTTGGGTTTTTTTTTTAACAAATTTCCCTGACCACTGGGGATTTCCAATGCCTTTTTGCACTCTTCCTGCTGGAAACAGTGACATTCCTTAAACCACGTATTATGGGCTGCTAGTCCTACTACTCAGGCAAGAGTCTTCAGCAATCATGAAATTGGAGGGAATTGCCAGATTATTTAAGAGAAAAAGATTGCTCTGGGCTAACTACAGGAAGGGGACCCCAACATGAATAAGTTGCAAGCTAACAGAGGGGTGGGATCCCCTGAGCATGCAAATTTTAGCATTGAAGGCATTGTTGAAACTTGTGAATATGAGCCAGTTTAATTAAGGCTTAGTTGAAGCCATTTTCCATGAGTTCTACCCCTTGTGACAGAGCTGGGATTGTTACATGAGAGTGCGAATACTCTGGTGCAGTCGCACCTTCGCTGCCCAGACTGAAATCCAAGGACGTGATGGGAGCTACCATTGATTCCAGTAGCTCACTAATATAGCAACAGCCCCTACTTGGTGTCTTGACTAGGAATGCTTGAAATGCAAGCTCAGCAACATATTTTGCCCAGTCCTCCACATCTTTGTATCCCATATACCCATAGTCTGTCTGACTCCTTCTAAACACGTGTCATGATCTCTGCCCATTTACTAGCTCTTCAAGCTGAGGAAAGATGTCTTCATGAGGAAACTCTCTTCCAGCAGCTCCCTCACCCTGACATCCCAGGGATTCCTGCTTGAGCATTTCTGCTAGTCACTCTAGGAGGTGGTAGTGGCTGGAGGAAGGAGACATCTCCTGGGCTTATTAGAGCCTCGGGAAGCTTAAACCAGGTCTTCCCGTAGGAAAACTCATCCATGTGCAAATTCAGAAACACTGGTGCAAGTAATTTACCTACCTGTTACTACACAGCCTGACAGTCAGAAAATCTGGATGTATTTTAACCCTGAGCATGCTACAGTAATATGCCGTGTCCTTCCCCCCTGCCCCAGGCACCATGAGAATGGCTGTGCATGTGTCTTCCGCATGCAAGACTGTTCTGTATAATGCTTAAATCAAATAGGAGCAAGCAGAAATACTATGCATGTAGCAACACATTAATGTGATTTAAGCCATTATGCATGATCCATAAGCCCCCAGGCATGGTAGCCTCATTTAAAATTTCTGCCTACCTATTACAAGGGCTTCTCTAGAACGTGGGCTCCTTAGGTTGCATTTCATCAATTCATACAGTGTGTATTTACAGAAAACAGTGTTAAAAGTTTCTCTAAATATTTTGCTCCTCGTTTTAGTGCCTACGGTCAGTCTACCAAGGCACTTCCTCTGTGCCTGCATGTATATGTATGCATTTAACAAGTCGTCTCGGAGAATTCCTAGCTATTTCAGGCTCAGCAGGTCAAGAAGTTGCCCTGGAAGACCGAATTCCTCCAACTTAGTTAAACATATGTAGCTTGGTTGCTGTACTTAGCTCAACAGCTGTTGCTCGTTGGTTTTGCTCAGGGTTGAAAGCAGGCTGGGTTGTGCAGGGGCAGTGCCCTGGGCAGAGATGAGGTGAATCCCAGTGCCTGCTTCGTGCTGGCAGGGGTGTGGTGATAGCAGGGTCTTGCGTGGTGATCATCCAGTCTCAAAGCTGGAGAAGACAGAAACTTTGGCCATGGGAGGTCATGATATTGCCCGTGTGTTACATGGTGCGTAGAGCAGGCATGTTGGAAAAATATCACGCATTGTTGAGGATTAAAGGTGAAACTTGTGACTTTGTTTTTCTGGAGGTGAAACTCTGGAAAGGGAGAACATCACCAGCAGAGTGTTGCAGAGATCATTTTCTTGCATTAGTACTTTGGTTTTCTAGCAGGTCCTAGCCAGAATTTTGCCCTCTGTGGCTGAACATTACACTCCTGGCTTAACTCTCCATTTCAATCTCCTGCCAATATAAGCAGTGAGTGTATTATAGAGCATGTAATTGCCATAGAAGGTGCACTCTTATTCCCATGTATGCCACACACTTCCACCGTGACCTCTGTCAAATCACTGAGTTTCTCTAGCTGCTATATTTAGGCTGCTAAGTTTTTTCAAGTTACTGAGTGTCTGTTTAATGTGAACATGCCTAGGTCTTAAAATTAAGGGGAACTCATCTCAGAGAAGGCCTTCAGGCACAACTGTTACATACATCAATAATAGATATGTATTTTTACAAGCAATCTGGCCATTAAAGGTTTATTACATGCCAACAATGCATCGGTGACTGTAACTAACTGTTTATAAGGCAGTGAAAAGCCCCAGGATATTTTGGATTTGGCTTTGAGCCTTGGTTTGCCTCCTAACAAAACAAAAAAAAAAAAAAAAAACAAACCCCAAGCCTGTAAATATCTTCTCAGCAGCCTGAGCAAGATGAACCAGACAACCGTGTTATCCACTGACTGAGCATCAGAAGATGGTGGTGTTGCAGGAGAGCTGCTGCTGCTACCTCTATGTTAGCAATTGTTTATGGTATATAGCGATGCTATTAATTCATTGTTGCATTCATGAGGGTTTAACAGCACAGCAGTGCCAGTGTAGTATGCTATAAAAGATCTCCAGGGCCCTGTGAAAGAACAGGGGTAGGCAGCAGTGTTAGTGTTGTTAGGAAGGATAAAACAATTGTTCTTCCTTGGGTCTCCCCAGAGGACTCCAGCAGGGACACAGCCTGCCAGTAACAAATTTTAAAAAGGCTTCTTTAAATGCTTGATATATTCATAAGTCCACACACAGTAACGCAGTTAGGAAGTCTCATATGATCAATGCAATGTGTGTGCAGATGGTGACAGTAAACATACAGGAGAGCTGTGGAAAAAGATTAAATAAATGTTATCAATGTGATTCCAGTGGTGATAATGGGAAATGAGACAAAAAAATTATTACAAAAAAAAACAGTGATGTGAAGTCATTTGGGGAGGGGAGTGATTACAATAGAAACAGTGCTAATTTAGAGAACTAATTATCAAATAGGTTTCACACCATCCAAAAAGCAACCTGGAAGCCATTAGCAACACACCCTGTGGTTTTGCTCAAGTAAGGGGATTAATGGCACTAGCTCCATAAAGGCAACAGCTGTAATGAATCTCCAGGCCTTAAACAGTAATGATCTCCATGACAGCTATTTCAAGAACTGCATTGTCAACCCTCCTATGACCATCTTTTGCTTCATTTCTAAAATTGTCTTGGAGAAAAAAATGAGGTCTCCTTTGCAGCTCCATATGTAGCTTTTCCCTGTTTGTGGCCAAATGAGGAAATGTTTTATGGATAGTTATGATGGATCCAAGACCTCTTGTCATGGGAATGAGGTAATTCTGCCTTGCAGTCCTGCGTGAAGCAATGTTTTGGAGCACAGACCAATCCTTTCTTGATAGGGATCGGGCACAAATGCCATGTCTGTGTTGCAGAATATTTCACGGAGTCCAGGGTTTCCCCTTCTTCTCACAATATTGTAAGAGGCATTATAATGACCCGGTTTTAGCTTGTCCTTGGCTTGCAAGGCAGGGGGTGATCTGCAGGGTGAGTGTGGAGATGCGGGTAGGAGGTTCTGCCTCTCCAAGGCTGGCCGCAGTGAAGAAGCGGGTGCTGCTCTGGCCCGGCCATCCCTCCCCATGGGTTGCAATGAGCATTCTGGACTGTCCGACTCACACTTTCACCAGCACTGAATTCATTTAAAAGAAAACTTTGCTAAATATACCTTGTGTGGGCGTGGGTGCCATTCATGATAAACAGAGGCTCTGATTTCATCTGCTTTGAATTACATTTGCGTATGATTACCTGAACAGACCTTGTTTATGCTGGCTTTCTCAGTCTGGTATTGGCAGGCATCTCTGAATAGATGAGTTTCCTTTCCAGTTTAATCTGTTCGATTTTACAAATAAACTTTTCAGAGATCTGGTTACTTACTGTTCCTGTTCCCCCTATCAAAGTGCATTGCTCTTCCTTTTTAATGTACTCCTACCCCTTTTGATATCTATCTTCTGCAGTTTTTAAACCAACCTTTTAAACCCAAGCTGACTTATGTGGTTGGAAACAGGCTTGTGGGAGCAAAACAGAGTCAGTGAATAGTTTAATCCACAACAAACCTTCCTGTCACTTTTTTGGGTGATTTAGATGAAAAAGTTTTTGTTGAAAAAAGCTGTGTTGTTTGTAGCTGTAGTAGTCTAAGGATGTAGATAAGACTTTTATTAGACAAAGTGATACAGCTGAAGAACAGAGACACAAGTGTCAGACTGGAGAGCTAAGTATAATTTGAGAAATCATCAGAGTTTTGTTAGAGAGATGAGTAATACCATCTCTGTGGGAAAATGCAGTTGGCAGAGTAGAGAGTGTTAGTAGGGGAAGAGAAAGGTGAAGAGGTAATTATCTCCTAGGAGAGTGGCACAGAGAAAGACACGCTCAGCTGAGGCAGCCTGGGAAGGGAGAGAGAATATCACGCGCCGTAAAACCAATATGACAACTGTTTTTTGGGGGGTTCTGGAGAATATAAAGAACTGTCTCTGAGGAAAACACAACAACAAAATGTAAAACCTATGCCAAAAAAAAAGTGCTAAACAGGGCTTCTACCTAAAGAGGATGCTCTTCTAGGGAAGGAGATTGCATTTTTAAAAAGACACCTAAATGCTGTGAAAGGAATGGTTTGGACGGATGAAGAAAACCTCTTGTGACTGTCATGTACTGTGCTACTCTACAACCCGTGTGGAAATTCATTGGGCAATTGCAAGTGGAAAGAGATCTTGTCTTGCTTTTAAAAAGCCATTCTTCTTGATCCCAAAATGAAATCAGTCAGGAAAAGGCCAGAAAACTGTCTTACACACCCACAGACTGTCCTCAGCTCAGCAGTGCTACTTAATGACATTTTAAGCATTTCAAGCTCTATTATCCTATGTGGAAGAACAGGTCTGTGGCTCAAATCTCAGTGTAGGACATGAGAACTAGACTTAAGTATTTCTCTTTCCAGCCTTCCTGTCTGGCTTTTGGATGAGATTCATTCTCCTCTCATTTTAGCTGTCAGATCTAAGCTCTGGGGTGGGTGGGATGAATCTCTCTCTCGAGAGCCTGATCTCTGGCTGTTGACAACAGGAGGAGCTTGCAGAAAAAAAATCATCCTGGTTTTGGAGCTTTTATTTAGCTAGCTAGACGAGAGCAATCCCAGCCGTTGTCAATTGTCTAAATTTATTTATTTTTCCTGATTCCTTTTTGTTCCTTAGAAAAGGAGTGCAATACAGAACTTCCTTATGGTAAAGAAATAAATGCATTGAAGTTTGCAGTGTAGCAAGATGTTATCCTAATCTGTGCACCATATGTAACTTAGGGAGATGGATTTTTGTTTGTGGTGCGAGTGTTTCAGTTTCAGAATGATTTCTCTTTTCAATGCAATATCTTAAATCCCTTTTGCTGCTGTTGCTGCTAGTCACAAAAGCACAAAATCTTACACTGAAAATGATGCAGAAATCATCCCCCTTTTCCCCTCTCTCTTAATTGTTATGTTCACACTTTAGATGAAGTGTCTGAGTGGAGGGTTTAATTTAGATTTAATAGGATAATTATTGCATGACAAATTAATGCCAAACAATTATTAAGTACATCTCTACTGAGGCTTCTGGAGTTTGTAATAGGATAGCTATCAGCTACCTGGTGGTTCAACTTCAAGAAGTCTGCTCCTAATAATCACAGCATTTATTTAACATACAATTTAAATACTGATTTAGGTATAGCTTTGTCAGAAAATTACTCAATTCTCCTGACACATAAAAGCCAGTAGTGCCAATTTTTTAGTGGGGAGCTCTGGTATGGCCCTAAGGGAGGGAGAAGCAAGTGTTGCTGGTGTTATCACTGCTGCCTGCACTACATCTTTGGAAACAATGATTAAACCCCCAGGCCTTCACTGGTGCACGCCAGATCATCTGCAGTCAATAGCATTACCCCAGGGTAAAACTGATTGAGCAGACTGAGGAATCAGATCCTGGTTTGCTAATTAAGGTCTTCGTTTGACCAGGCATGCAATTAATTTGGGGTGCTGAAAGGTGTTTTTTAAAACAAAATACTTGGAGCTGTGAGAAATTAACTTAATGCTGAGGGTCAATTTCTGTCTGTGTTTAAATATAAACTACTGCCTTCGAGCTTCCTGGTAGAGGGAGAAATGGATGGGATGTCCAAGGGTGTCCTGGGTGTCGGAGTCCTGGTGCCCTGCCCTGGCAGGTTGTGTCTCCTACAATGACTGCAAGCAAATAGCAGTAGTGTCCTCTCCCTTCTGCTGCGGATGAGAAGACAAAGACTGTAAGACTGTTATCCTTCTCATGGGCACAGTCCACCTCCTTCCTGGCTGGAAGAAGAAATCCCTGTTCACATAGAGTGAACCAAATGAGTCATCCTGGGAAGGTCATGGCTGCTTTGATGTGCCTAATACAGGTGGTAATAGCAGATCAAACACTGCTTACTGATAGTAATGTCTTATAAAACTACAGCCAGAGGAGACGGGGCTGGTGGAGACTGCAGAAATGGCAGGTATTCTCTGCTGATCTCATCCTAAAAATTCATTCCATGCTTGATCTGAACTGGACTATAGCTTCTTGACCTTCGAAACATGCTGCAAAGCTCTTGTTTTGAGGGTTGGGTTGGGTTTTTTTTGCCTTTTCCCAAAGGGTTGGGACAGGGTGAATGACAGAAGGATAGTTTTGTTTGCGGGTGTGATGCTAATTTTGTGGCTGGAAAGCTTAGCTGGTTATCAACAGTCTGGATAGCGAAGCTGGCTGCCAGCCTGTCATTACATTTCAATTAGTGTTTTTAAAGACAGCTCCAAAAAAAAGTGCCCAGAGCTGCTATTTATTTATTTACAATGGGCTTACATTTGTAAAGGAATAAACGACATGCCTCCCCATGAGCTGAGAAAGGGAGTTCATTGCAAGACACCCAGGGTGAATACAAGTGCAAGACGTCGGACCAAAATTACCTCTCCCCCTGCAAAGTAAAATGAATATATTGCTCTGTGTGTCTTTATCTGCACGTGTATGTGTGTAAAAGATTAGCAAGGAACCGAAACAAAAGGTTGCTATGAGGACTTGCCCCTTTGCCTGCCTGCTGCCACTGGCTGTTACTACAGCTTCATTTAAAAATGGCAAGACGGCATCTCCTCTCCCTGTTACACGGTTTGGCTTGTCCCATCTTGGAAGGTGGCCAGCTTATGATGTGGCACGTGAGGCTGATCGGATATTTGGAATAAATACCATGACAGAAGCTTGTACTCTTGCTTTTGGGGTGGGGACAATGTTAGCCTTCCCCAATGCTGCTTGGTGAACCTGTAGGATGTGAACTAGGTTTGAACTTGGCTCTTTGCAGATTAATCTATCCCTGTAAAGATTCCTTTCAGATCCAATTATTTATGAGAGGAGATTGTTCCTTCCCTCCTCCTTCCTCCCCACCCCTCTCCCAGGCTTCAAATCTTATTGCTGTGCCATCTAGTTTAATTTAACCCACAGCAATTAATGTCCTTGACTGGCAGTGTTTAAACAGCAAACAATTTCATCCTGTAAATGGTAGTTTGCTGCCTGGAATATGAACAGATCTTTAACAATTACGTCAGACTATATTTCCCCATGGCAGTTTTAAGTAGAACACCTGCTATGTTTTGATGCTACATGTAGCAAAATCTACCTGTGACATAAACATCATTCATGTGATTGTTTAAGGAATTGTCAAAATTGGGTTCTCCAGTGTCTGATGCTTGGCTTTATGTTCCTATTCCTGGTTTTGCTTCTTCAGCACAATGTAGTACACTGGAGTACTACTCCTTCACCCCTCATAGCCAAGAAGGTGTGGGACATATCAAGGGAAAACTGAGCTGCTGGGAGAGACATGCATGTGACAAGCGCTGCAGATTCTCCCTACTTTGAGCATGCCCACCACATGAAATTTTATACAGGTTGCAATTTTGCTTGCTACATTGGTCCCTGCCCTGAGATGGTGATGAGGAGAAAGGTCAGTGTTAGCTTTCTGTCTTTGGTTTCTCAGCAGAGGTCCCCAGTCCAGGGACTAAGAGCATTGCTGCCGCTTAGGGTTTTAGTTTGGAGTGCCTCTGAGAGGTTGTGCTGGGTTGTTCTCACCAGCATCACTTGAATCACAGCAGTGGTCATGCTGTAACAACCTTCAGATATAATCAACCGCAGCCTGGTTTGAACCAGCATTTCCGTTTATCGTACCTTTAGCTCCCAAGCCTTTTCCCTCCAGGAACTTCTAGGAATGAATCTTTAAAAACTCGTAGCACCTTGCTTTCAAATGTTAATCTTCCAGCTAAGGCAAAGATGGGGAAAAGGTTGATTCAGAAGAATGAGGCCCCAGCCGCTTCAGCAGGCTGCAGGGACTGGGAGGCCCTTATACAGAAGGTGCTGTTGTGGGGAAAACTGACAGAAGAACCGGTAGTGTTTCCCGATGTCTCTCAAAGCAGAGGATCTGAGTCCCGAGATGGTAAATGCACTTGAGGAATACTAATCATCAGCCCCAAGCAAATGAAGCTTTTTAGTATGGAGCTGTGCTTTCTTCTGAGAAAGCCCTTGAGAAATGCTGATGCCTTCAGAAGCTTGATTTCGGGGAAAAGTCAAGGCTGAAGCTATCAGAGAGAGGTTGCCTGAAGTTCACGGGTAGGGGATTTTAGGACATGGAGTCTTCATTATCCAGATTAACAGTTAACATTTTCCTACATCAGATTAAAATATATAGGCTCATTTATTATTTATTATCTTACTCGTCTGATATTTCAACCGCTGCCACATCTGATAAGGAGAGCATAGCCTCCCAGGGGGCTTTTATCATAGAAGCAGATGATACCCATATTGCTGTAGATAGATAGGAAGACAGATGAATAATCTTTCATAGTCTGTCTTTCAGGATGGTGAAGCTGTGGCTAAAATATCAGGGCAGTCTCCTCAACAGAAAAAACGTGAAATTTTCTATCCTTTGACACCACCTTTTACTACTGCTTGAAACAAAGTAGACATAAAAGTAAAATGTTTGAACACTCCATAAAATCTTTAGCATATTTTCAAACTAACCGATCATCTGAAATATCAAAGCAGAATTACTTTTTTTCAAGAAACGCACAGATGAAGTAAAGCTTCTGTTTAGAAGTCATACCATGTGTTTGTAGCATGTTCAAAATACAAAACCATGCTGCCGAATTAAAAAAGAAAGATACCAATGTCTTGTCAATACAAAGTTGCTTTAAAAATATTTAGGATACCCTTTCTCTGACACATATGGCCAAACATATTTTTACACTCCTTTATTCCCTCCCTGTGTGTGCATGTCTTCACAGAAATCTACACTCGCCCACACATACCTATAAAAATGACTGGAAAGCCATTTCCCTCAGGGCACTGAATAGCCAGTAAGTTACAGGGTCTTGTGTACTGCCGTTCGTTTCTTGACAAATTGTCATATTGAAATTGCTAAGCTTTTTTTTTTTTTTTTTAAATCTACGTGGGCCAAACACATTGCATTGCGTTCTTAAAAATCATTTAAAAAATGTAAATTTGAAGCATCCAGACTTTTGCTGGGAGGGTTACACATCATTATACGAGCAATCTGGGGAGTTCCTGTGCTGGTGACAATTTCCTAATTCAAATGCTAGAGGGGCCAACCCTGGCTAATGCTTTACCTGACTGAGTACTCACAAGAAGGGAAGAATTGGTGGTAAAACTCTCCAAGCGCACACATTGCTATGAAGAGCAGATAGAAAAGCACGCATGGGAGCAGAGACAGGGCCTTGGCAAATGAACTTTCAGTGCTTAGCCTCATTTTCATGTGGTTATAAATAATTAACACTGGAGAACAGTGACAACACTGCAAAAGTCAGTCAATAGCATTTTCTTTTCCAAAAGGTCAGGTGGATTAAAAAATAAAAAGGGAGAAAAACAGCATTAAGGCAACACTTATGAGTTCTTACAAAGAGGTTGATGAGGAAGGGACCATTTTGGCATAGCTTTTCCAGCAGCTCTGCCTAAATTGGGATGCGTGCTTGAATTCCAGTGAAACCAGCATAGATCCACACATGTAACAGCGAAGCATCTTGTTTCAGGGTTTTCCTGGGTAGGGAGAGGCTTTGGGCCATGTGTGTTCCCCTGGCTAGGGTTGGAGGGGCTGAGCCCCGAGGCTGTGCTGCTCCGGCCGTGCCGCGGTTCTTGCCGTGCCTATTCCTCAGCTTTTCACGGCGCAGCTTGGCTCTGCAGAAATGCAGTGTACCTCCACTGCCGTGCCACAGCGGGAAGCCGCGGTTTTGCCAAGCCTAAAAGCTGCTGAACTTTGAAACCTGGCAGCACGTACCTGGTCGCGGCGCCAGCAGCTCAACAGCTTAATGCCTCTCCACATCACTGAACACCATCATTCCTGTCCTAATTATGACCTGGTCATTGTACAGAGAAAGAAAGCGCAGTCAGACACAGTCCAGTTGTAATCCCTTAACTGCTGCTCAAATGAACTGTCCTTGCACCGTCTAGCGTTGCCAGACTACGGTAGGCAGGCAGAAGCTGGGGATAATTATCAATCTCTATGTGCCCTACAGAAAAGTACCGCATGTTTAAATCCCTCCCGAGAGAACTCGTCTCACTCAAAATGGATCAGACCCATTATTTTTGGAAAGGCGACAGGCCAGTCGTGTGATGCGCTCCTCTTCGCTGTAACCCAGCGATACGATGGGATGGCACGGGGGGATGGCTGATGCTCGTGCTTCCTCAGAGCATCCTAGCACAGGAAAGATGCAGTGTAGTACCGGGGCTTTCATGGAGAGGCTGCTGGCACGTTGGCTCCTCAGCACTTATGGCCTGGGTGTAATCACCGAGGGACAACTTAAATGGTGACCTCTGTAGCAGTACTGGTATGACAGGCTTTTACAGCCTCCTCAGAGTGAGCAAAAGTAAAGGCTTTCTAAGAAAAGTGGAGCAGGGCATGATTTTTATACCTGAGAACATCACGTCTGACGTTTTCTTTGCGAGCATGAACATTTCTACCCTCCGGAAAGTACTTTCTCTCTCCCAAACTCCCTTAGCTCACATGATAGTTGGCAAAATGGGTTAAGGATCTTAAATTTCTCTGACAGTTAAAATACAAGAACCTGAATAATTTATGCAGCTCCACCCCAAGTTAAGAGACAAACATCAGCCAGTGCGCAGCAGCCACTGAGTTCCTTGAAATACTGCCTCAGCTTTGGGTGTTAGGTTTATTTTATCCAAGAAACACGGGAAGAGAAGAGGCGGCATATGAGCAAGCATACCTGAAATCTCTTCTAATCAAAGCTGACATGAGCTGAAATAATCATGAATTCCAGTACCTGTGTTAGCTGCATTAGTCCTGTGTATGCCTAAGGTGTTCTGCACACACCCCAAACCCCTGCTAAAGCTCTCATGCTCCTGTACCAGAAGAAGCAAAACCTTCATTGTACCTTGCAAATTACTCCCCAGTGTGATCTTTAATAACCTGAAGCAGATTAATATTAATCATCTGGAAGGCAAGAAATCTATTTAGGCCATGCAGTAGAATGGGAACTCTCTTTTGTCATTTGCGACAGAGGTGGGATAACACATCTCGGAGTGGTGGCAGTGGCCCTAAGGCGATCATCTCACCTCATGTCTGCTTTGCACCTTTCTGCCTGCAGCGAGAGTGCTTTTGAAGGTGCTGTGCGTGTTGCCTGGGATGGAATAGCTGGGGGCAGGAGCAGGGCCAGAGTCAGCAGGTAGGGGCATATTTTAGATTTTGCTTCTAGGGTACAGGGAAAAACCCCGTCAGGCCTGCAGCGAGGTGAGCCTCAGAAACCCTTGTGTGAGCCTGCCTTCCCCTTCCCACCGCTGCGGTGGTTTACAACCCACAGTCATGTCAGACATGGGATATGCTCACATCATATTCTACGCGCACATCCCTGGAACTCTTAAAGATTAAAAATGTAGCAAACCATAAATATTTGAAATCCCCTGGAGCTGGCATATGTACTGTCTTTAAGCAGACCTTTTTGATCTGGTATCTATTTTTTCTGTAACAGCAACACGCCTCTTGCAAGGTACTCTTTTCTTTTTTTTTTTTTTTTTTTCTCCCTTTCCCTTCCCTGGCAGCAGAAAGTTTCACGTTGCTTTTGCACAGGAGCAACAGAGCATCGCAAATCTCGCTGCCCAGCTCTACGGATTGGAGATGAGACTGAGATTGCAGCCTCTCCTGACCTCCTTGCCTCCTCTGTCTGCTTTTCTTCTTGCCTGGATTTTGCTCAAGTGTGTGGTGATCTGATGGCATGAAGGACAGCTAAGTAGTGGGGTCACGCAGTGCATCTCACCAGGAACAGGTCTAAAATGGGGAGACTTCTTTTTTGTTAAGCTCTGGGGAGATGTAGGACAACACGTGTTATCTGCAGCTCAAGATAAGGACCAGATTCTGCCACACCGGTCTGCTTTGAGCTAGAGGCCGCGACTCCCGGGTTGCTGGGCAAGGCTGCCCGGTCTGCTCCCAGGTGCTAATGATGGATGTGGGAGCCTCTCCCCTTGAACAGCGTTTAACCCAAGGGATTCTGATGGGTTTGTGGTGGGAGAGGCAGTGCTTAAATCTGCCATTGCTCAGATAGATAGAGACTGGCAGTATCTGTTGCAGCGTTACTCAAAGCACTGTTTGAGCTTAAGTTGTTCCTGAACAGCCTGGGAAGACTGGCAAATGTTTCACTGCAGGGTGGACCGACATTTACTTGAATTTTCTCCGACTAACACTGGGAATGCGATCAGGCTTTCTCCGATGTTCTGTGCATCTGCTCTAATAAGCACTCTCCTGTCTGTCGAAGAGAAGAGCCAGAAACAGCACCAAAAGAAATTCCCACTTGCATCCAAACGAGTGTTGCCGGGGGGAAGGAAGAACAGATTTCTTCCCTTGACTTATAACGAGAGGGAAGAAACAAATCACTTTTGCAGCGAAGGAATACAATTTTTTACAGCACAGGATTCCTTCAGTCACCCTGTGTGACCACATCCGACCTTACCCCAGGGTGTCCCAGCGTTGTCCTCCTGCAGTGTTCTCCCTCGGGAACTGAACTCTGCACACATTGCTCTGCCAAGGTGTCTCTCTGGAACTGGAGATCGGCGGCTGTATAATCCTCATTAGCAGACTCATTAGCCTCTGATATGGATCACCCTGTAGGGGGAGACAGTGGTTCACCCTGGTAAAACATCTTATGTGATCAAAGACAGGGAATGTCTCACCCTCTTTTCCTTACAGTTAAGCTGAAATGCAATTATGTTCTTCCTGAGGCCAGGGAATAGACAGATAATGGCAAGCACTGACTGTCCCCTGATGAACTTATTCTCTGAGCAATTTTTCAGAAAGATTTCCCCACCCAACTTTGCTTCAGTGATGCTGCAGACACACCTCTTCAGGGCATAATTCAGACCATCTCATAGTTTGATGCTTTCTCAGTCTATTGCTATTTTTAGTCTGGTTTCCCAAGAAGCAAAGAATCCATAATCATGTGCTCCCTTACTTTTTGTCTGTTGGTTCCTCAGTCTTCCTCTAATGGTCTCTGAATTAAATGACCAGTTTCAGCCATTCTGGACCGCAGAAATTCTGTTCCTTTGAGTAGAATAGGCAAAGGAGTGAGATTTGCATGTTCCTGCTAAGGGAGGATTGCCATGAATATTACCTGTCCTGCATTGGTTCAGATGGCTGGTCAACACATGCACAGGACTGACAGCTAAAACATGGGCTTTTTCTTGCCTTATACAAGTGACATAGAAAAGAACTGAGAGGTGAGGGAGAAGGCTTCATGGCTGAGACAGGAATATTTGTGATGGGCAATTGCAAATGAGAACTGGGCTTCTTAAGGCCAGCAGAGATATATGACACTCATGCAATGGGAAAGGAGTTTCATTTATTTCCAAGATCAACTGCACTGCTGATGGTGGTACAAAGGATTTCTGCTGTTAAAAGATGTCCTAAGGACATTTTTCAATGTCACACTGGGCACCAGAGACATCAGAGGTTCTGCCCATGTAAGTAGAACCTAGCAAGGAGAAAGACCTCCACTTCTCATCGCCAGCTCAGGTCCCTCAGAGGCTTATCTAAATTGCATCTCCTATGATTCCCAAACTTTCCTTGCAGACAGCTATTGAGAAGATCTTAATACGTCTCCTGTTTGGCCATGTACAGCCCTACGCTTTACTTGTGTTGGCAACAGAGACAGCTCTGATCTGCAGACCAGCAAATTGCATTGACCCACTCACCAGTGGGAAATGAATTCCCTTTCTTTTCTCTCCTTAGAAAGCAAGAGATGTACCTTCAACTATATCCTCTGTTCAACTTGCACTTTTTTTAATGTTCTAATAGCTTTGTAATCAAGATCCAATTTTGGCTCAGGGCTTATTTGAAGTTGCAAACCTCTTTGAGTGTGTTGAGAAGTTGTGGTACTTCAAGGGGACAAGTGTTGCTGTTTCTTTGGCCTTTTAAAGAACTGCTAATAGAAGAGCTATCTGAGTCCATCACACGCAGGGAGTTAATTGAAAACCTGGCTGTCTGCTATTGGCCATTATGATGGGCTGAATAGCACGTCGTTCAGCCAGAGCATCCTGAGCCCTCCCCTGCTGCTTCTTGCCCCCATCAGTTTGGATTTCCAAGATAGCAATTGGAGGGAAGACAACATTTTCATGACTCTGGGCAACAAATACAATATTCATTTTGCATAGATTTATTATGTGTCTGGAAAACGTATCACTCCTGCATTCACTGTATAACAAAGCTGGCCGGTATTGATGGTGCCTTGCTGTACTATGCACTGGTGATAGTCATTGGGAGCAGTATTGCCAGATGTACTGGCAGAAAACCAACCACTCTCTGTAAGCGGCCAAATGCTCTGACTCGCACGCTGCATTGCAGTGTGTTGGTGTTGTTGAGTAACCACAAGATGTTCCACTGTAACAGCATCAGCAGCCCTTGTGTCCCAGGTGATCAGGAGCTGCTTAAATCAGGGCATTGAAATTCTATATTGTGGTTCATAACAATGAACTTTATTGATCCTGTCTACACTGAGGACCTGATCCGGCAAAGCATCTGAGCATGTGCGTTGCTTTGAGGAAGCAAGTGTGTGCTTTCTCTTTGCTTTACTTTGATTTGAGATGAAAACTACATTCTGAAATCTCAGTTATTTGTGTAGAAGGGGAATTGCATTCCCCTCAGAGTGCCAATTGCAGCAACGTCATGTGATGCAGCATGGATGTATCCCAAGGGAAGGGACTTGAGCCGGGCAGCTCAACTCCGCACTGAAACAATCGAGGAGCCTTTGCACAATCTGTTGCAAGGTTTCAATCAAAGGGAGGTGGGAGTGGGGAAGGAGCCAGCTTCCCACTGGTGGGTGATGATATTCAGCTACGGGTGATCATTTCTGATCTGCAGGGACATGCTGATTGTGCTGGAGGTGACTCCATGGCTGTCCTGATTCAACTAGATTGTTAGTTGTATTCAACAAATGTGATTTTTGCCAGGCTCTGAGCGTGATACAGTTGAAAATGGGATTGGCAGTACCCTGAACCTATTCCCCACCTCTGTACGCAGCAATGGGGGTCGTAAGAACCCCCCATTAATTTACTCTCATTTACAGCCCTTTGGGGGGTAGTCGTTTGGGGTCATTTTGGGGTGACAAGCCCAGGAACATTTCCTGCAAGTGTGAGAAAATACTCAGTTTACAGCTACATGGGATATTTATATGGCTGCACGTAGCTTTTGAATGTTAGTACAGTGGACGTTTTAATTAGGCTAAATCTGTCAGGGAACCTTGTGCTGAGACACTCCTGTCACTGCAGGTTAGGGTCTCTGCCATTAACCGCATCTGGGAAAGGAAGAAATACACCATTAAGAAAACCTTTTCATTTTAAGAAAAGAGTATTTGACAATACCTGAGAGGTGAGGGGGGTGAGCAGACAGATCTACATGTTCCTGCGTGTCTGGCGGCACAGCCCAACCTAACACATTACTGGGCAAGTAGCTTTGTGCGGGCACTAACTACAGAAGGGACTGTGCTTTGGTGATCTCTAATCTGAAGTGTCACAGGACACAACATCCACATCCGTAATGTCGACAAGTGCATTTTGCTCTGCTTTTATCCCAGGCTGCATTTGGAATTGCAGTTGTGTTTTATGGGGATCCATGTGTTGTGTTGAGACAGCTCCACGTGTAGGTTTTCGAGCTCTAATTTGGAGCTGTCGCTTTCCCTGGCTCCTGTTCCACTCGTTGTCACACCTGCTTTGATGTATTAAGCCATCACTTGTTGTGTGCGTGCTTTTTAATCCTTTTAATTCCTTTGATTGCCGGGTGTTGAAAGACAAAAGGAATAAATAACTGGAACAAAGACTGAAATGTGTGCTCAGAGTGAGTTTCCCTCCTCCTGAAGTTGAGGTTGTTTTGCTTTTACTCACAGAATTATTCCAGTTCACTTAATCATCTTTTTCAAATGGCAGATGCACAAAGGGTGGGATTGTCTTAAGTGAGGTTCAGCAGTTGAGGTGTCCAGGGAACTGGCTAGACTCTTGCCTGCCTTTAAGCTTCTTAATTTACTTGGTAATTAAAAAAATGTCAAAGCACTCACCCCAAAAATCAAACAGGGTTTTTGTCTTTATATCCAGGGAAAGCTGTTTTTCCTTTGGTGAAGGAAACCAGTCTGGGCAGCTATTGCTTTGAATACTGACTAGAGACAGTCTCATCCAAATGTCACACACATTCAGGAGTCACCATTATTTTAATCAGTCACCTCTGCTTCCTCTTCCCTCTCAATCACAGCCCCAGCAGGTCCCTGTGATCCCTTGCTGCCTTACCTTCCCTGACTCCCTTTCTCTCTGCTCCTTCCCCATCTCAATCCTTCATCGCCTGCCTCAGCATGTCACCTCTCTCAGGCCCTGGCCGCTGATCTGTTCATATCATCCTGCATCTTTTTCCAAGTCGGGCATACTGCTCCCTATAGGGCATCATAAAGCAGAAGCCTGTGAGACACGTGAAACAAGACCATGAAGATATTTGGGATGTTTGTACTGAGTTCATTGGGCTCATTGTACTACTGATCCTCTGTGTATGGCTGTCACCGATTCCCCTGAGCTCTTTTTTGATAACTGCCCAGCCAGGAAAGCAAAACAGTCTCCTGTCCCTCCCACCACCCTCCAGAGCTTTTTAGACTGACGGTACAGAGGGACTCCAGCTGGGAGGTGACCATGCTCTGCCACTTGCACTCGTAAACGTTCACAGAGGCCTTCTGGCTAACCCAGGCTAGAATAACACGGCGTAGTTGAAATGAATTTGTGATGTGCCATACAGACTGAGGGGTCTGGGACCAGAGTAGGCCCAAAACTCAGAAAGAAGATGAGTGAAGAGTGGCTTTCTCATCCCAGGGGTTCTGTTGATCAGCAAGATTTACTATTTGCTGTTAAGAATCAGAAGTCAATGATCATCAGGTAATAACGCATTGATAATGAAGTACTCCTTGCCCGCATGTGGCTTGGGCTGGTTTTGTCCTTTTTCCATCTGCAAAGCCCCGGGCACCCTCAGCAGGGTGATGTACACTGCTGCAGCTCCCTGCATTTCTGTCCTGAAAATGGAAAGGGATTATTTTTGTATGCTTTGGAATGTGTGAACATTTCTAATTTTCTTGCCTGCTCCTGGGGCCTTAGCTTTGTTAACGTTTTGGAAATGAAGCTGTGCCATACGAAAAAGCTTTTCACAAAAAAAAGCATTTAAGCAATCAGTGCAGAGCAGCCAAAGTCCTGTGACTTCAGAGTAACTATGGTGCCTTGTTCATTTTTCCATTTAATGATACTGCCTCCCCTGCTTACCTCACACACTTACTTCAGTGGGAATAGTCAAGTGGGAGCACCAAAATTCAAATTATGTTGGATAGAGGCCTTTGTTCATTTTGGAGAGAGGCAGAAAAGGCCAGGCTGTGAAATTTTAAGACTGCATTTTTGTCATACTAAGGAATGTATTTGTTACCTTATGACTTAGTCTCTGTTGCTTTACTTAGTGCACATCTATAAAAAGGATCCTAGTATGTCACAGCAGTAAGATAGAAGAACGAATCCGTTTTCTGTCCTGTGCTTTGAGATGGCTGAGTCTGAGACCATTGGTTGAAGGGGGAGGGTTGTGATCGAAGACACAGGCAGCTCAGGAGTAGCGTGGTCTAGGAGATGCTCCCAGCTTCTAGCTCCTTCCAGGAGCAGCAATGACCTCCCTCTTTTGCATGTAACTTTCCTGGATCACTGTCTGCAGTGAATACTGGGCTCAGCAGCACCTTTAAGACACTGGCAGAGGAGATTTCCTTCTTGTGGAACAACACCTCTGAGCTATGCTGGGACCGGACTTCAAACTGGGCCATGAGCCAGTGCTTCCTGCTGCAGGGCACTTACAGCTGAAACATCAACTCGAAGCAGCTCCAAGGCAAACATCAGACTGGGTCCTGCGCATGTACCAAATTGAATCTCTCGCCCCTCTAATGGGCCAATATTTCTATCTTCTTTTCCTTTCATAAAAATACCAAGGGGGTGTCAGAAGATGGTGCGACAGAAAGTCCTGTTGTTCTCTTCAGCCGTTGAAACTAGCTTGAAACAAGACACAATACGACAGAGGCAGCCTTGCTGCAGACCACTCTCTGGTGTGGTGCTGCCAAATAAAAAGGGCAGTGTACCTCAGCCCACCAGCTTAATATTGCTTTGAATCCTACCTTACAACTGTGCTGTGCACAGATGACGGCAGTCATGAAATATCGTAACCTTTAGAGAAATACATCATCAGATCTTTCTTTAAAGAGGCATGTTTGGTTGTGCTAGGAGAAGGAAAGAGTTTATCGAGGGATGACAGACAAAAACCCTTACTGGAACATTGTACTAAGAACAGTAAATATACACACAGAAACCAGAAGTTCCCTTAATAAAAGTTCATTTAATTCTCAACAGCTGAGTCAGCAATACTACACCTCTCCTATGAGGGGTAGAGATGGCCTTTTCCTTCAGGAGGAGTTATTTTTATTTTTGCAGGGCTGGGCCATGGAGCAAGGAATGATGTTAAGAATGATGTCTTTCTCACTTCTCTGATAGAGTAGTGATCCACCATTTTTTGATGTAGGAACTTCTGCAGCCTTTCGTCTAAATGTCACATGGAGAAGAAAGGATTGTGTTTTGTGTGAGGCAACCAAGTGATTTCAATTTGCCACTGGAAAGGTGACAAATACTTTTCATTTGCAACTCATTAGGAGGAAAAGTCATAATTGTTGGTTCCATCTCCAAAGTAATTTCCATCGATGCCACACACATCCTCTTACCCCATCTTGTCACGGCACTGACGTGAGGCTTTGCACAGCAAATATTAGGGTTGTGTCAGGAGGTTAAAACTGAAGTACTTTCCAGGTGAGACTGCAATCTAGTCGTCCAGCTGGTCTTGCAGTCCTGCTTCTGCAGAAATATCCTGACCATCCCTCCAATCCAACCTGATGCAAACCATGAGAATCAATATTTTTTTTCTAAATTCACACACAGTCTCAAAAACTATCTTTGCGGTTTATTCTTAACTTCAGCTAGGATCCTTCTCAGGTACATGCACAACCCAGAATGCTTGCTAGATAAGCCCATCCCCCGGATTCTTGTGGTATTTTTGCTTTTCTCATGCTGTTTTTTTTGTTCAACCCAAAAGGTACAAATGATGAAAGGTATCAGCCTTGTTCCTTCAAGGGAGTCAATAGCCTGGATGTCAGGCAGGGAGAGCAGGTCCCTGTACAGGTCTACAGGCTACATTTGACTCTAGGGGTAAATATTTAATGGTTTGGGTTTGTTTAGTGATAATTTACCAGGCAAATGACAACACCAGAAAAATAACATCTTTGATACTAGAAAGAGTTGTTGCACTCTATTTAGTAAAGACATAAACATTTTTAATTAATAAAGTGTTCTTCAAAAATGCATTATTTACTGGTTTGAATAGTAATGAGAAAACAATTTATCTTATTTAATGAACCATTTTAAAACATTTTTGACAGAGGGAGTAATGGACTGTTCCCTTTGGCATTTCTTTTCTCCTTCTGTTGATACTCAACTGAAGATAAAAACAAATACAATAGCATGATGAAACAGTGTAAGACTAAGACTGTAGAGCTCTTTCCAGAACTCAGGCCATAAAGTCAGGTTTAGCCCACCTCAGTATCAACTGCTGTTACTAGTTCTTTATGTATTAGTGGAACAAGTTAATACATCCCAGGCCCGGCTCTATCGAAATGTATTACTGAAGAAATAAGAACAGTTGCCATTGTTGAAATGTCACCTCTTGGTAACCCCGATTTATTCAGAGAACAAAATGATCTCTAAGTACAAATCGGGCCTGATAGTCTCTGGAGAAATCCCTCCATAAGACTATTTAAAGGTTATCTGCAATTTGGCTGGAAAATAGAGTCAAAGCTGTTAACATGACTCTGTCATTGTACGATCCCGGAAAGTTCAATGTGTTTTTGAGTTGTCAAGTACAGACATTTTGGCCTGCTTAGAGCTATGGCAAATACTCCTGAGGATTCATGCCAGAATTTAGAAATGTATCGATCAGGATGAGTAAGAGGAAAAGAATAAAAACACAACATGAAGCTCCCTCAATTGAAACGCAAAGATCAAGCATCAAAATATAATCAAAACTTATCAAAGACCTTTTCTGACACTAAGAATATACTAATTAGTGTATGTTAATTCTATCAAGTGTTCCTTCACAGTGGGGAGGAAAAGGTTAGATTGCTGCTGAATTTGGACTCATTATTGGACTTACATGACTTGTTTTTGACAAACTGTGCGTATGTGAAGTGGAACAAAGCTGAGCCAGTAAAATGGGAAAAATGTGGCTTTTCTTCATGCTTGCAAAACAGTCGGCAGCCAGTCAGTTCCAACTAAGTGTTCAGATGGGTACGGGGGAGCCACGGGGACTCTTTCCCTTGTCTGGACACCTGGGTTGATGTTTTGTTCAGAACTGTCTCATGCGTCTTTCCTTCTCATCTTCTACATGATGGGCTTGCTCAGCCTGATCATGCTGGGATGTGTGGGATGGGTCATCTCAGGCAAAGATAAAGGGAAAAACTGGCCAGAAAATGTGAACAGGATGAGGTACATGAGGAGAGGAGAGCAGAGCAGACCCACACGTGTGAAGCTGGGAGATTCTTGCTTCTCCACAGTGACCAGCTGATGAGAGAATGGAACTTTGAAAGAGATATTATAGACAAGACAGAGCCAAGCTCTTCTCAGAGGTGCACAATAAATGGACAAGAGCCAGTGGGTACAAGTTGCAGCAAAGGAATTTCTGACTGTATATAAGGAAAAAAAAATTATGTGAGTGTTTTGAAGTATTGAAACAGGGGCCCAGAGAGGTGTGGCTCTCCATCCTTGGGGCTTTTGAGATTTGACTACAAAAGACCTTGAGCAGCCTGATCTTGCTTTGAAGTCAGCTCTGCAGGCAGTTGTACTAGGTGACCTCCAGAGGTCCCTTCCAACCTAAATTATTCTATAATTCTGAGAAAATGAGGCTTATGTTTTATGAATAGGCACTGTATGGTACAGCAAACAAATACAACAAAGGAATGAAAAGTTGGGTTTTCTTAAATTAAGCATTTCTTCTCCCTTGCCAGGATTTGGGTACAAGATTTCCTTAGCAACAGCAGAATGTGTTTTTTGGCAGGGAAGGGGTGATGCAAAAGTACTGTTCCAGCACAGTGTAGGTGCTTGGACCATCAGCAGGTGCAGTGTGAAAAGACAGATCTCTGAACCCTAAGTTTGGCAGGTTTAAGTTTAGAAAAAGAATAAGAAGAAGAAAAAGAAAAGAAAACCATCTGTACCTCAAGCTCTACTGAAGCAGAATTTGGAGTTAAGCAGTGAAAGAAAATTATCTTTCAAATAGTCACCTGAGCTTTTTCTTTTTATTTGCATGTTGCCAAGGACTAAGAATAACGCTATACCAAATGTTCTTGCGAAAATGGAGAAAATAGCTGCGGTCGAGCACTGTAAAGCACCTGACCAGCATTTCAAATGCACCTTCTTCCCCTTCCTCCTTTGGTCATCAGTCTCTAGGAAATGAGAAACAATCACTTTCGTGTTGGTTTCCCCAGTGGGCAGCCTTGCCTGTAAGCAATTTGTCATTTAGCGCAGTTAAATGAGAGATCACGGTTTTGTTTTTTTCCCTGTTACCCAAGCTGTGATCCTGCTGCTGTTGCAGCAGTGAATGTTCTCCCCTCCCTCTCCTCTCTGTACCTGCCAAACATGCACAGAAACACTAGATCTGTCTGGCTGTACGTAATGGCACGGAGTCCTGCTGGACTTTATAGCACGAAATAGCCAGGGAATAATCGAGCCCTGGGAACAGCTCCAACATCGGCTGAGCTGAAGAAAATAACGGGAGACGAGGAAAATGGCATGAAGCTAAGCCCAGCAGCACTGGTGCTCTGGAGTCTGTACTGTCTATGACTGCCCCTCCTCTGAAATAACCTCTTCCTCTCCTCTGTAGGGTCGGGGTGAGCCGCACCAGCCCTTCTCCCTCAGGGAGGGCTGCATAGTGCTGTGAGTTTGTTGCATAAGGAATGATTAGGCTGGATTTGCAATTGAGGGACAGCTTCTCTGAGCCTCTCAGGAGAAGTAAACAAGCCATAATGGAGTGAGTAGATCCCCTAAATTTGCAATAGTCCCTCCAGTGATGGCTGGAACCCAGAAATAACTGCCCAGCTCTTGCTGGTGGCTTTTATGAGAGGGATGAGAGGGGAAGCCAGCTGATGAATATTCTCCCTTGACACGTGGTCCAGGAGAGGCTCTGCATGTGGGTATCACAGAGCATACCAGAGGCAGTTCCATATAGCACAGGAGCCTGAATTAGTCTTGGAAATATTTATACGTCTCTCTCTAAACCTGCATGGTCCTATTCTCCTGTGCAAAAGGATTACTGTCACTGTGGAGGTCTACCTGCAGACAGATACTCCAGCTCTTTATCAGCTACTTTAGACAAATCATAAGCCCGTTCTACTTATTTTCTCTTTCCGTCACCATATGCCTGCAAACGTACAATAAATAAACAAATAAAAAAAGAATATGGCTGTTAGTCAAAAGAAAGCATCGAGGAGGTGAGAACATCTCTCTCCAGAACGACTAGTGCCTGGAAAATGAGCCTTGAGGGGAAAAAAATGAAGGGATGCCATGGAAATGAACAACAGGAGAATGCTACAAAACGTTGTTGCTTCTCAGTAGAATTTTACCCATCAGCTTTGACATAAGTACCATATTCCGGCTGTAAAACATAATTAGAGCAGTGAATCAGAAAGGAGCTGTCCATCGAATAGCACAGTGTGTTCTCAGCCAAAGAGAGGGATGTGAAACTCATGCAAATAAGGCTGAGTTCCCTGCTCTCTCCTTAGGAAACTGAGTGTGACACAATCAGCAAAAACCGTTTGCAGCGAACTGCAAATTTCACACGCTCTTGGGAGCCGGAATTCTCCTTTGAGCTCAGCGTTAAGTCGAGCAAGCTGCCTCCCTCCGTCAGTTCCTGCTCTCAGAGCTCCCCTTGCAAAGTGCAAGTGTTCCACAGCACTGCTCCTCGGCTCTGTCGTGGGGAAAAGCAATGGTCAAACCCAACAGACTTGGATGTGAGCTCGGAGCCTGGCTGGTGTTCTAGGACATGGCACAACAGATCTTCCAGCTCAGTGGTGTGGGTTCTTCTGATGTTCACCAAGCTTGATCCAGTAAGTCATCATTTCATCAATTATGCTGGTTCTGCGCACAGAGGACTCGAAAGCTGGGTCTTTTAAAGGGGCCTTTCAGAAAAAAAAGCAGACTCTCTCCTTTTTTCATTCCTTCAGGGTTTTATTTGTGCATTTTGAATGCATATCAAAGGCATGGGTTTACCCCTGGACTTCCAGGGTAACCTCAGCCTGAGTACAGCACACGATTAGCAGTTTCCCTGTATACTTCTATCTGCTGCCTCTTACCATGGCACGCCCTGAACAGTGCCCTCAGATCAGGCTTCTTCGCTCCCTTTTAGGGCAGGGAGTACAAATATTTTTCTTCCTCAAGTAACTTCCTGATCCAAGAGCAGGAGACCACCTTGGAACCGCAGTGACAGGATGTGTTGCAGTGCTATTCCTTTTGCTTTTTCTCTTCTGGGGATGATTTCTTCTTCAGTTAGCAGCGATAGTACCAATTTTGCAGTTTACAATACTGTGTCTCAAAAGTTGCCCAGCCTTGTAGTCTATGTCTACACCCTTATGTGCTATAATGTTATTTAGTTATTTAGTGCTATATTCCTCATCCTTATCATTGCCTTTGTGTTGTGTCACACTCTACTTGTCTGGACCTACCAAATCTGTTCTCCAGGCTGGGAAGTGGGGTACACCCAGCTTATGTCCAAACACTGCCCCTACAGCCACTTTGCACACAAATGGCTCAAGTCACATTCTTTCGCAAGCCAAACCTTGATTTCATTTTAATGAAACAGGAACAGAGCAGACCTGATCCTAAGTCCAAGTGCATTGTGCATCCAACTAAACAGACTGAGCCTTATAATGGCTTTTGACTGCTTAACGTTGCGTTGATTTTGGAGGCACAGCAGCAATGCAAGTAACACAGACAATCAACGCTGAATTAGGTGGGATTTCACCGTTTGCACATTCCCTGCATCTAGGACTTTCTCCCTGAGGAGTTTCTGGAATCCAACAAAAAATACTTATCCTGGTTAATATTTGAAATGAAACACACCCTCCTTGCCCCAACCTGACCCAGAATTTGTGATGAGGAACATCTCCTGCCTGGTGGCCAAGCTCACAGGGATGTTTGTCCCCAAGGAATCCAACGTCCTTTTCATTCATGCAAGGGAAAATTAATTGTGTGCTAAATGGAAAATTCATCTTAGAGAAGCGCAGCTGGTAGCTGTGGCCTTTTCAAATGCATTCAGCTCTCCAAAGGCAGCTGATTCAGACCTACACATGCTGGTTGCTATCTTGTACTGTGACAATCCGTACTCTAACTCCGTTAAGAAGGCCCTTTTTCCCTTAGGTACTTACAGAGTGTGTGGGCAGCACTCAGCCGTGGTGTATAACAAGCAGGACTTGTCTATCGGCTTCACGTCAGCTTTTGGCAGCCCAGAACGGATCATTCTTTGATGTGGAACAGCCAAGGCTTTGCTGACTGGTGATAACCTAGCTGGGCTGGGCACTTGTGCAAAACTCTTGCGCACTTCAGCTGTACCTCATCAGATCCTTTGTCTTCAAGTTTCGTGGCTCAGGGATTAAATTTGCCTCTTGAAAGTAAAAGTCCCCCTTACATAACTGGTAGAAAGCCACTGATATTTTGAGACAAAAAACAGATATCTGAACGTAGGTCTGGCATTTTAGATGCCCAAGGGTAGCTGGGACTGGCAGATATATTCAGGACCCAGTGGAGACTTTTGACCTTTTGAGACCATCAGCCAGGCACCACGTTCCACAGGTGTCCAAAGGCATTTTGGACATGACTTTTTGCAGCTGGATCTTTCCCTTTCAACCTCACAAGCCTTCCCAGAAGGTATTGGAGTCCCTGTGAAAGGACTTTTTGACTTCATCTCCACTAACTTACTTTACCCAAGAAGGAGCACTGGCAAGGGCAAAATGGCAGTACAAGCAATAAATAACATCGGATCTTTGTGAAGGACCCAAATCTTCAAGAATCTTCAATTGCTATTAACATCAATGTCAATATGAGTTGAGAAAGCTGAGAGAGACAAAAAGTCCTCTGCCAGACCAAACACATGTCTCGGAGAGATACTACTGAAAGTAACAGGAATCACTGCTGGGCTCCACATGCCCAGGAACACCTCCCAAAGCCTCTGTCTTTGCCTGAACTGAGTTTATTGTAAAGAATGCATTGCACCAAATAAGCTTTCCTGTGCTTTGATTGTGCATCTATCTTTTGCTTATCATGGCTTCCTTCTTTCTCTTAAGTTAGAGATCCCCCATTGCCCTGTCTTTCCCAAGTCACTTGTACTCTCCACCACCACTCTGTAGGTCACGGTGGCTGACCAGTAGCAAGACAGGATTAGTGCTGTGTTGCCCTTCCAAGTTCATTTCATAATGTCAGACTCCTGGGCTCCAGTTAACAGTCAGTTGTTAGAGCACATAATGATGAGTTGCTCTTTCCACCCTTCTCTTTCAGTCTAAAGAATGCAGGAAGATTGTCCTAGCCAAGTGGAACATCTCTGAGCCTCACTGGGTGAATGAATTGAAGAAATGAACACATTTCTAGGTTTTAGCATCAAATGTATCATTTTCAGTGTAATGGCATCCCTGCTATTAACTTAGCAAGAGAAGAGGGACCTGCTGGGAATCATTTTTCCATTTTCATTTTAATCAAGAAATCAGTAAATTAATATTAGCTCTATGAAAGCAGCACAGCCTTTTTGTTTTCCCTGGTGAATATTTATTCAAGTTTTTAAACAAGTTCTC
Source organism: Ibidorhyncha struthersii (assembly GCA_013398815.1). Classification (NCBI taxonomy): domain Eukaryota; kingdom Metazoa; phylum Chordata; class Aves; order Charadriiformes; family Charadriidae; genus Ibidorhyncha; species Ibidorhyncha struthersii. The sequence continues at coordinate 181,282 of VZSZ01007127.1, forward strand.
ATCATTCACTTATGTTCTCCACAAGTTTTGAGTTTTACTGTCAGTAAGGTTCAACTAGAGCTTATAGCAGCGTTGCTTGAATGCCAGCTCATGAAAATGTGGTACAGTAGTCAGAAATGTCCTGGTCCAAATTATGTTAGGAAGTAACGGAATCTCAACTCTTTTATCAAACCAGAAAAAATTGAAATGAAGAGATGTAATAAAGCAAAATCCAGCCAAAAAGAAAGGTGGAATTCATTCTTCGATTTGTTTTTCAAAAGCCAAACCAAAACATTCAGTCAATAGCAAGACATCAAGCACTTTCAAAGAATTCATTCTTTTTCTTTTTTTAACCTACCACAATAATTACCTAAAGTTCCTCTCATGCATGCAACTGTGTGGTTCAAGAAACTTTTCTATCCTATGATAACAGAGAATCAATATTCAAAGACACCAAGGCGTTATGCAGGCAGAAGCTATAAAAGAGCAAGAAGGTAAAGCAACTTTTCCAAGGCCGTGCAATAAAGCCAGGAACAATGTGTGGTTTTTCTGAGTGTCAGTGGAGAATATGAGTGACTGGACAAGTAACAGTCTTTCATTGCAAACACAACTCTTGATTGATAATATTGTTCTGTTTGCAGAGCAAAATGCTATGTCTCTTCTACTGTCTATTTTGACTTCCATAGCTCAGTAGCATTGCCGTACACGAATACCAACGTCTTTCTGAGAATAGCACTAGGAGAAAAACATCTGCTGAGCAACCTTCCCAGAAATATTCCCCTTCCCCTGTGAAATCCAGTTGTTTAATGTTTTGGTTTGAGGTTTTAATGTTTGGGTTTGGGTTGGTTTTTTTTGGTGATGAGTCCTTTAGTGATTCACTTTGCATCTGACATACTCTTGCTGTGTGGCACTGCCCATGCTGCTCAGTACCCGGAACCTCAGTCAGAATGCTTTCTGGCTACATCCGCTCCCTCTGACACCTGCCTCCATCCCAATTACTGGCATTATTATTTCTTCCTGTTTAAGGATTAAACCACAAAAGTAAATATCTCCCTAGAATGCGCACGCTCTGGCTCGTGCGTCTTCTGTGCTCATCTGTAACGAGGAAAAAAGAAGAGGTAAAGGGGGAGAACTGTGCACCCTCAGTAAGTTTGTGGGTGACACCAAGCTGGGTGGAAGTGTTGATCTGCCTGAGGGTAGGGAGGCCCTGCAGAGGGATTTAGACAGACTCGATCGATGGGCCAGGGCAAACTGTATGAGTTTCAATAAGGCCAAATGCCGGGTCTTACACTTTGGCCACAACAACCCCCACCAACACTACAGGCTTGGGGAGGAGTGGCTGGCAAGCTGCTCAGCAGAGAGGGACCTGGGGGTGTTGATTGATAGGCGGCTGAACATGAGCCAGCAGTGTGCCCAGGTGGCCAGGAAGGCCAACGGCATCCTGGCCTGTATCAGGAATAGTGTAGCCACTAGGACCAGGGAGGTAATTTTACCCTGTACTCGGCACTGGTGAGGCTGCATCTTGAGTACTGTGTTCAGTTTTGGGCCCCTCATCACAAGAAGGACATTGAGGCACTGGAGTGTGTGCAAAGAGGGGCAACAAAACTGGTGAGGGGTCTGGAGCACATGTCTTATGAGGAGCAGCTGAGGGAACTGGGGCTGTTTATCCCAGAGAAAAGGAAGCGCAGGGGAGACCTTATCGCTCTCTACAACTGTCTGAAAGGAGGCTGCAGAGAGGTGGGAGTTGACCTGTTCTGTCAAGTAACAGGTGACAGAACAAGAGGAAATGGCTTAAAGTTGTGCCAAGGGAAGTTTAGATTAGATATTAGGAAGAATTTCTTTACTGAAAGGGTCATCAGGCATTAGAATGCATTACCCAGGGCAGTGGTGGAGGCCCCATCCCTGGAGGTATTTAAGGGTCATGTAGATATAGTGCTCAGGGACATGATTTAGTGGTGGGCTTGACAGTGTTAGGTTAATGATTGGACTAGATGATCTTACAGGTCTTTTCCAATCTAGGAGATGTTGTGATTCTGTGAAGTGTGTTTAATGCTTGTGATGTATTAATCAGTACATATATGGTTTACACCGCTCAAGATCAAGTTAGCACTACATAATACATCCCCCGCCCCCTCCCCCAGCCAGAAATGCTAAGCTCTTGGCTTGGATGAGGCAGTTTGTGTAGCAAAGGAGCAGCTGCAGTTCCCTCTCCAGCAAGGTAATGAGGATTCAGTGCCATGCATCGTTTTCCTTTTTAATTGTGATAGCGTAAATTGACTGCTGTGATTGAGCTGAAGAATGGACCCGCCCATCCCTGTGCCCTCTTCTCACTCCCTGACTGCCCTGCCTCTCCCTCCCAAGATAACAGGCAATGATAATTTGTAGGACATCATCCATAAAGCTCAGTCCTTTCTATGACACAATCTTTGCAGGTGGCTGCTGTCAGCCAAGGGGTAGATCACGCATGACAAATATGCAATGTCTGATCCATCTCTTTTTTCAAGATCTCACATGCTTGAAGATACATGGAGACAAGACATGCTGAGAAGCACCATTACACAGAACTGAGGCCAGAAAGACAACTGCAGTTGAACACATATGTAATAAACTGAGTTATCTGTCCCACTTTCTGTCCATTTTGGCATTCATTAATGTAGATGTACTCCGCTGAGATCCATGCAGTTTAGTGGGTTACCCAGTCAGCCCTTCTGATGCACCATGTCTGCATCAGTGATTGCTCCCCCTGGTAGCAGAAGCATCTTCACTTGCAGTATTTTTATGGATATTGGGAACCTCTCTGGGTGGTTTTCTAGTATATCACAAAAATCTCTATGTTTATTATTAGTAAGTGTAATTAATAACTATAATGATCAAGCTGAAGATCACTAGTCAAGCTCTGTCATGCTGAGGGGAGAAGAAGGGAAGACACCTGAGTGTGTGGATAGGTCAGGCAGAATCCTGCTGGGGAAAAAGGGCTTTCACAGAACCTGGAAGAGAGGCAGAATTTTGAAAATAGAAAGAAGACGACAGTTCAGATCTTTTGATTTTAGAATTAAAATTGGGACCTCGGGAATTGAACTCTCTCAGCATGCACTCTACAATTTGCCGGAAATCTCTACTTTTGCCTGTGATGTGAAAATATGGATAGTGAGTGAATCTTGATAATTCCCAGCTCACCTAATCAGATTATTTCATCATCTGAATGAGAAGTGACAAGTGGAAGGTAGAATAGGAAGGCCTGAGCTCTCTTGGCCATGGCTCATTTGCCTTTTCCAGAGCTGTGGGAACGGTGATGGGGATAACCCGGACTGGCAGAGTTCACAGTGTATCCCAGTGGGCAGGAAATTCACTTGGGAGACAGGAAACACCTGTTTTATTCCTAGTTTTTCTTCAACGGCTGGATGTCTTCATGTGATGAGAGGTTAGGCTGCTTTTCATCTCCGTCCTTGAGGAACCCTTGTATGATGTCAGAAGAAAAGAAGAGCATAGATGAAACAGGCTTTAGCGCTGCAGGTGCTGAGCCCACAAGATCTTCTGGTCACTGTGACAGCTCAGGCCTTTGCCATCTTGCTCAGGGAGAAAAAATTCACTGCCATGAGCTCTAGAGAAAGCTCCAAGTAACAGTACTGTCTCCACCAGCTCTGCCAAACTGCTGGCAACCCTGCAATCAGAGACCGGGGTTTGTTCTTTTCTCTCTTCCTTCTTTTCTTCTTTCCCCTACCTTATTTCTTCTCACCACCACCACCCCCTTCCTCCTATCTTTGCCTTGCCTTGTTTAAAAAAAAAAAAAAAATAAAAGGAAATCTCTGAGGTAACACTACAAAACAACAATGAACAAAGAGGGAGCTGAAAGCAGTATCTTAAACATCCACCAGTGACACGATTTTGCCCAGTTTCTGAGAAGTTAGGGTGATCAAGAATTCACCTGCCCTTTTCCAGCACTGAGGTCTCATTATTCACTATCTTTCTTGCTCTTTTCTCTTTCGTCATGTTTCCTCATATGGTTGATCTTGTTTTGTTTTTAAGGAAAAAAACCTTGGCTCCAAAAACAAGGGCAAGAACACAAGTTTCACAATACTTTTTTCCTTTTCCCATGGGAGACAGCTAATAACATCTTTAAGTCTATCTAAAAGACTATCTGGAGGGGTCATCTTATGGAACTGAAGTTGTTGCTAAAGAAATAGGGAATGAGAGATCTTGTAAAATGAAAGCTTTACATAATTTTCTACACTACAAAGATTTTTAGCTGAGATTTCTTCCCTTTTTTACATATTTAATAAAATAATTAAATGCTTTTTAATTGTGATTGCTTGCACCGAAGCTTCTCGTTGCTAACTAAAGTTTCTATAACAGAACAAAACAAAAGCCTCTGAACATTTAAGAATTTTTAGTGTTTTACTTGCTTTGGACAGGTTATCCTTTGATCTTTTGTGCCCATTTATTCCATCAAAATTAGCATAACCACTTTCTACCAATAAAATAAAATTATAATTGTCCCTTTCTACTATTTTTGTTACTACAGAAGTGAAATACAGGGGTCTGTTTTAATTTTTACCTTCTAGGGCTTTTGTAGGACAAGTATAAAGTTACATTTTTGTCCCATAAAATGGTTCAAGTCTTTTGAATGTATTTCTGTCCCACATTTTTGGAGTAAAAATCATATCTCAATATGTTTTTTGAGAAAACAAAACAAAACATCTTTTGTTTAGATACTTTTGAAATATTGTTGCAATTGTCTGAAACATCTTTTCTTATTCACAAAGATGATTTATTTTTTACCCTTACTAACTCACGAGCTAAGGGAGGAAAACTAGGGCTTTCCAGAACACAAAAAAAACCCCAAACAAACAAACAAAAAAAACAACCCCCCAAAAAAACTTATGTGCAAAAGATCTTCTGAAATATTTTAACCAAGAAATTAATCAAAACTAATCCTTTTCCTGAGAATTTTTATCTTGTACAGCTCACTTTTTTTAAAAGGAGACAGTAAATGATCTTTATAAAAATTATTTACCAGCTCTAAATCTAAGTGTTGAGCACACAAAAAATGGGAAGAAGGATGAGTTTTCAGTCTGCTGCCTTCTGTAACATTCATTTAGAAATAAAAACTTGAAGGAGATGCAAAGATGGGCCTCAAATCCAACCTAAATTCTTTGCCTGGCTGGGTGATAAACCAGGTAGCTTCATCGGTCTTTCCTGTTTTGACTGTATTTTGTAACACTGCCTTTGAGTTGGCAGGTTGTGGCAGGTGTTTTGTAGTCACCTGGGGTGAGAAGTTGCAAGGATTTAATCCACCGTACGACTGCAGCCTGCAGCACTCTGAGGTGTACCTTTACTATGGCAACTGAAGGAGCAAATTTGCAGTGAAACGTGTTGTGCCAGTTGTGCGATGCTGAAGCCACATCTACGTATCACAGTAACTTACCTATTATGGTAAAGGGTGCCCCATGTGCTTCGTTGGGACATAGGATGGACACCCACCTGCAAAATTCAAAGCTCTTCAGTTAATTTATCTGACTGAAAAATTGAGGAAGGCAGTCCTGCTTTTACTTCTAGAAAAAGCTAGGTATGTAACAATGGTCTTACAAAGCTCAGGTACCTTCTCCAATCTGAGGATGGACCCTGGGGGCCACCTGCTGATGTTCGTGTGCCTGCTGTGCACGTGTTGACTTGTTTTACTTGCAAGAGGCAAATGGCTTGAGTACCTGTAGCAAATCCATTACCCTGGGCAGAGTGTGGACGAGCGGAGACCCTTTGACGTCTGTGCAGTGAGCCCTGGGCTCGTTGCACGTGCTCTCCAGAGTTCCCCAGCGTAGTTTGGTCCCTGCTGTAGTAAGCTTCAGCAGCACGTACCAGACTTTCAATCTCAGACTCTCAGAAACAGACCCATCTTCAAAATCTATAATGCAATTCACAGAGTCAATTTTTCATCTAGTGTTCCATGTCTGGGGCGAGCCAAGTTTTCAAGAGTTGCAGTCTGTTTTTTTTTTTTTGCCTTTCTGTTTTGTTTGGGTTTGGTGGGTTTTTTTCTCCCCCTTTGCTCTCTCAGACGATTAATGTGAGTCATTGACTGGCTTTTCTGCTTCTCTGCTGATTTGATTGGCTTTGTAAGGCCAAAATGAAGCCAGTCCCTTGTGGAAGTATTTGAAGGCCTTTGCTAATTCAATTAACTCTAAACTAAATTCTTTGTGGGAGGAAGTTAGTGAAAACTGGCTGGCGGGGAAGGAATTACGCTCGCTTAAGCTTCAATTCGCTGTGCCACTGCACTGACCCGTTTCACAAACATCCTTGAGAACAGCAGAGTCCAAGAGAGACGCAGCGTTTATTTCTGAGATCAGCGAGGGACTACTTAGCTGTTTGAGGTGTAGAACTAGAAGGGACCATTTCAAGTCATTGAGTCTTGTCCTTTCCATCAGAGGCAGCCAGACAGTAGATATGTGTCTAAGAAATTTTTGCGGAACGGCTGCTCTACCTGCCATCAAAGAACATGTCCCACTCCCCTCTGCCCCACATCAGTGACCTGGAGTGAAAGCTGTAAAAAATCCCACAGCTAATCTTTACAAGAGAACACAGCAGGAGGGACAGAGGATGTCTCTCATGTCCTAGATTTTCCAGCAGTAGTGTGGCTTTTACATAAAACTTCTAGGTGAGCCGATGAGGCAGACCACGCAGCACACCAGAAGGGACAGAAAAGCTTAGCTGACATCAGGGAAAAATTCCTCCTAGTCTCACGCAAAGCAAAATAACCAAAACCAAACCCCTGCATCTGGCTAAATAACCAGTCTCCCTCCAGACCCAACAACAAACCTCAGTCCTCCCGATGGAGCTCTGTAGTTGTCTGCACAGAAATACATGACTGGTCTGGTATGTTATTCAATTCAGCAACGGATGAAGAAGCTGAACAAAGCGATCTGAATGTCATCATTCAGTTTCCAGAAGGAAAACCCTCATTTCAAACTTTCACTCCCTTTCTGGCTGAGGGAAGATGCTCCACAGCAGCCCTGGGCTGGGGCACTGCCTACTGTTTTCACGCCATTTGCTGAACCGAGGAAATGGGCAGCACGGGGAAATGTTCCCAGATGAGATGACCCATTTTACTCCAGTTGAATTGAAACAATTTGCATTTCATTTTTAGCTTTGGTTTAACCTTTAAAAGAGAAATCTGTCAGCTTCCAAAATGGGACCTCAAAAAATTTTGTTTAAAAGCAAAGCAGAAATGAAGCACTGAGAATCTCCTAGATTTCTTCATACCACCTCTCCAGAAAAAGCTGGTTTCCACCTCACAGAGTTTGGGTAATGACACACTGCTCACAGCATCCTTTTTTGCCCACCTTTGAGCAATATTGTTATGAGCATCAAATGATGAAGTCACTGCTTAGCAATGCAGTGGGCTCCTGTCCCTCCTCTCCAGCTGAACCTCTCATGTCTACCAATGCAGGGAGTTCAAAGAAGCATCTCTTTAGTTTAAATCACTCCCTTCAAACTGAGGCATCCTCTTCTGATCACTGGGAAGCCTTTGCTATCCAAGTTCATTGTCTATTTACTTCCCATGTGGTTCTGCCATAAGTCAACCCGGAAAGATCTGAGTGTCAACCAGAATCGTTCATGAAGGGACAGTAAAAGCAATAGTGGGTTAAAAGATGCCATGCTGTTGTCGTTGTTTTGAATCTGATGTCTTTACAAAGGGAAAACATTTCCAGGGGTGGGTTTGTAGTGTTAATGAAGATCTGAGACAAGTGAACAGAAGAAAGAAGGTGGGAGGAAGGTTTTGAAAACGCTTTGCGGGGGGGGGAGGGGGGGAGGAAGTCAGCACAAAATGGAAGTTAAAATGAGAGTGCAATGGTTTGAGAAACGAAGCTCAGCTGCTTTCCTTGCTCTACCTTTCTTCCCTGATAAATATATGGATGGTAGAGTTGAAACAGATTTAGAGTAGAAATGCAAATGAGGTTTACGTGAAGCACATCTTGTCCATTGTTGCTGAAGGAACCTGGATCTCTCCCAAGTTCCCAGGCAGCGGTTCGCTAAGGTACAGCAGGAGAGGCAGGTGCCTCCAGGCTTCACGCTCATGGACCATCCGCTCATGCAGCGAGGGTTTTGCTGTGCCAGGTGGAGTGGATTAGGAACTGGAAAAATGGGCCCGATCCAAACTTGTGCTTGATGGGCTTTCGATTCTCAGTGGCTTAGTGGCCCTTGAGAGTACCTGGCTGCTCACATGCTGTGCTCAGCATCTCACAGAAAAAGGCTAAAGTTGGCTAAATCTTTGACATTGCTGCCTGTGCCTTACCGCCTTTACTTGGACAGTATGCCACGCAAGCCAGGCATCCAATATATATGTCAAAGAGGTTTCTTGCTATGTTACTCCACATCTAAAAACTTCTGCATAAGTTTTGATAGGATGATTGTAGTGTATGAGGATTTTTAATAGTCTGAAAGGCATCTTCCTCAAATCTGTGTGCAAGCTCAAATTCCCCTCACTTAATGTTTAATGTCTAACCGAGGCAAACAAACCCAAATATACAAAAAAGGGCAGGAGGAACTGCCCTGTTGTCACCGTACTGGGAGCAGGAATTGCAGTGATGAGCAGTAATAAATGGCCAGAAGCTCTTCCTTCTCAACACTTGTAAATCCATGACAGTGTCTAGGTGAAGTACTCAGTCGAGGTGCTTCCGTGTGCACCTCCAGAGGGTAGCAAACTAAGTCACTCCCTGGAGGTCTTTCCACTGACTGTACAGGAGGTTACACTTAGAGTAATTTGGTTGACTTGGATAAATCTGGGCTAATATTTCCTCACAAGCTGCTTTAGGTGACATATTTTCCTTTCCAGGATGCCGTGCAGCCATTCCCAATGGTCCTGTGTCCACGCTTTTGAAAAAGAGAAGGAGAGACCAAAAAGTGGGTGGGAAAGAAATAAGACTCGACAACTGAAACTTTTTCTTTTAGGGGTTTCAAAGCGGTCACATAAGCCTGACTTTGTTCCCTCAGGCTGGAAATGTCGTGAGCTGGTATTTGGCACAATGCTCTCTTCTCGGTGACTAAATATCTCATTAGTTTGGGATGTGGGATGTGAGGGGGATAGCTGTTGTCAAAATGAAACATTACGAAACAGGTAGATCTCAGGATGAGTGCTTAAAACTCCCGTGTAACTTCTTGGCATTTCTTCTTAACTCTCAGGACTAGATTTAGTTATATACTTATCCTGTGTGTGCTTGACCTTATGTTTGGTCTCCCCAGGATGGCCCAAAAAAAATCAATGGCAAGATTTTAATCAGCTCTAATAAGTTCATGGAAGAGAATCACTTACCAAGGCCCCTCTGTTGTACGCACTTGCACAGTGGTTCCAATTGATTATTTGTGCCAATTACTAACTATGAATTAGGATTGGAGGGAAAATAATCTGTGCTTGGTCAACTTTGATCTTTCCGAGATTTTCAGATGATAACATCAGCAGCCCCCTCTGCCCCTTATCTTTCTATTGCGCCATTTAATTGCTACGCTTCCCTCCTAAGTTATCTATGGTGATTTTTTTTTTTTCTCTGCTTTTCATAAAGTAAAGCAAAAACGTATGGTGGATGGAGGAGACAAAAGGTCCCTTATTAATTATGACTCCAAGCAACTTCAACCCAGACTTGGAGGCCAGACGTAACGTGGATGATTTGTGCATAGATTAGAAGCAGCTTTCATACACAGCCATACACTTCTGAAGTAAACAATTTAAAAACAAAACCTTAAAAAACCCCACAGTGTTATACAACTCCAGGAATTATTATTTTTAAGTAAAAAAGGCCCATCTGGGATCTGCTGAAAGCTAGCAATTAGCTTGCACTGCAAGAAGTGGAAGGCAGACAACTAGTAACACCTCAGTGGTTGTCTTTGCTGCTTCATTGCTATTGGGTCCATCAGAAAGATGTCATCACCATGACAGTTACAAAAAAATCAAACCCTTTCTAAGAAATAGCATGCTTAGTTCTTCAGCTGTGTGCTTAGCAGAGAGCAAGCTTGGTAGAAGTGCCTGGTTAATTAAATCTTACTTTCTTCATTTTATACGGTAATTACACCAATTATAAGTCAGATCCTAATGTTTTTCAAGGGGGAGCTTCTGAGCACTCAACTCCTTGAGACTGACTTTATCAGCAAGAGGCATAAGGTGGAAGAGTTGGCTTTCTTTCAGGATGCACCACGGCTGCCAATTGCAAAGAAACCTTCTCTAGTGGGTTTCCAGCATACAGAGAACATACACTCAAGCAGAAAGGGAAATCAGAGGGTTGGTACACAGATTGTGTCTGTTAATGGCCTTGCACCTCCAGGCTGTGCAAGGCAAACCTAGACCTGGCTCCTGCAAATCTTTTGCCAGTAAGAACCTCTGGGACCTAGTAGCAGACTCTGTGCTGTGCAGGACTGTAAAAAGCCATAGTTTAGGGAGGCGATAATAATAACAAATGATGCTAATAATAATCCTTAGCTCTGCTGCTCCTGGAAGTACTCGGGAGGCAGCAAAGCATGCTCAGCCCATTTAAGAGTGACTGAGACTCTGGAAGGTAAAAGTCATACAGTAATCTCAGTCCTCCTAAGGTTGTTAAAGGAAATGTGAAAAAGGGATTTTGTGTGTTCCCACCCTACACAAGGAACTCCACCTTTTGCTGTAATGAAAAACAGTACTGCTTGGGTTAGGCTACTGCCAGTTTTCCTAGACTGGCAGCACTGCTGAAATAGAAAAAAACAAGTATTTCTGATACCCCTCCAGTTTCCTGTGGTCTTGCTTTGGAACTTTCTTTAGCAGTCCCACCACAGGCAAGGTTTCTTCTTCCCCACTGCTCCCCTGGTCACTTAGCTAAACATTCTTCACTGAATGATGAGCAGATTGTGAGAAAGCAGAGGCTGGAGGTTACGGTTTCTTGGTAAGCTGGGTATTTCTAGCTAGCTTGAAAACAGGAGTTACTGTGCCAGACTTCAGACCCTGACGATGCTTAGAAACACAGGCTGTACCTCTGACAGCTTCCAGGTACCAGCAGTGACATGACCATCTGGAGCCATGAGGGATGGTGATTCCAGACCAGCAGAGAGAGCTCTTGGTATACACTCACGGCTGAGGACATGATGAAAGCACAACTATTTCCATGGCAACTGGCTTTGATGGACTCCAGGGCAGTAGGAAACGAAAGAATAAGTTGACTTAGGGCAGGGGAAGAAAAAATGTGGTTATAAATATTGGGTAAGTGCACATGGGCCATTTATCTGTGCTGCATGCTTGTGGGGAGGTATTCACACACATGAGGGTAATAAGGTGGAACTTGACCTAAACAGCTGCCCAGGATATTCGTCTCAGTCAGGACCCAGCCTTTGTCTTCTGCCAAACATGTGGGGCTTTATTTTCGTTGGTGGCTGCTGCTTCACTGCTTCTGTTACTTTAGGAAAACAAACAATTAAAATCCATAAAAAAAGACCGTGCCAGGGGTTTCCCACCTTAGCACAGCCTTGGAGTCTTCTGCGAGTATTGGCCCTTGGGAAATCAACAGGACAATTCTGCATAGTGATGAGCTTTGGAGAGTACAAATTAGGGATGCATTGTCAATGGGCTTGCAAAGAAAAAAAAAACAAATAAAACATCTTTGTGAATCTGTGGCAAAACCTATGTACTAGCAGTGCATACCCATGCAAAGTGAGTGGGTCAGGTGCTGGGAGAGGATTGTATTAATTTATTTTCCTGTGAACATCACATTCAAGGGGGAGAAGGAGTGCAACATGGCAAACAAGCTGGATTAAGCACAGCTGCTATTCCGTTCCTGAAAGAAGCTCTGGGTGTATCGGTGGTTTAAGGCTAATTGGAGAGGGCTCATGGTGGTCCCATCAGAGGCAGAGGAATGATTCAGTCAGTCCCACTGAGTGGAGTCGAATGCTTCCAGCTTTTGGGTTACGCTCCAAGAGGCAGGATGCTTGGCCAGGATTAGTAGTTGTAGTGCGAGCATCAGGGAGCAAAGACAAACAGGGAAGCTTATTCCTCAAAGAAAGTGAGTTTCTCACATGCAGCTTTTGAAAAACAGCTGTTCAGGACAGAGCAGAGCCCAGACAAGCTTTGTTATTGCCTTGCCTCCTCCATCGATATCAGCCTAAACCCCAAAAGCTCCAGCATGAACACCCTGAGCCCTGCGCCACAGTGAGCCAAATCTGGATGCACGCTCTGACTTGGAGGCTTAGAGTTATCCTCTGGTGTGAAAGAATAGGTGCTTTTCTATCTAATAATTCAGGAATGAAAAAGTAGGCCAGACACACGGAGCCTGTGAACCCATACAGCACCTCGAACACCTGGTTTTCGTCAGACAGGACGTACGCTACTGACACGGGCTTGTTGGAGGCTCTTTATGTCGGGGCTCATTAGCACCACTAAATCACAGCCACAGCCCTGCCACTCTCCTTCTCATGCGGTCGCCTCTGGCTCAGGATTTATCATTCCCATCCCCACCCCTTTCTGTTTGGCATTCTGGAGTTATTTATTTATATCAGGAGAGACAATTGCAGCATTTCACAGGTGGTCACAGTGGAATGCTAAACAGGCAGGACCGGGTCCCACAGGTACCGCGGACGTGGAGTTGATTTGGCCGATTCTACGTGACTAATATTAAATATCACCATATGGAGCTGAAGTCTTCCCCAGGAGTTTATCACTAATTCATCTAAGGGTGACTTTTGTTGTCAGTGTTAAAGTAACACAGGGCTTTTCTTTCTTTTTTCTGTGTTGCTACACTGTCTTCTCCCCCCGCCCCCTGCCAATTTCTGTGAACTACTCAAGGCAAACAGAAATATTAATTAAACTGTTAAAAAAATAATATCAGCAGAAAGGTTATTCTTGCACCTGGATGTGCGTATGGAAAGTGTGTAGTTTGGTCACGGGGGGGAAAATAGCTCACTTCCCACCCTTCTCTTGTGAAATCAGTTGCTTAGCTATAAACCTTTATTCTTAGCAGAGATGGAGAATTTATATAAACAGTATCAACTATCANTTTATGGGAATCAATTCAAGCCTTCAATGCATGGTGAAAGTTGTTCGCCTTGACCCTTCACTTCTTATAGACAATTACTGGATTCCTAAAGTTGTGTGCACAGGCTTCAGATCCCTGATCAAATGACTGGTGTGTCTGACCAGTTATAATTAATGAAACCTCTTCCTCAGGTCAGGATCCCCTGGCATACATGGAAATAAAGGCTACCCCTCTGCCACTCGTGGGGACGACTGTCTCTTTCCAATGAGATCCTTCTCTTGATCCCTTCCCAATTCCCAATCCAACCACCCTTAGTGCCATTTATTTCTAGAATCCCGTTGTGCTGGATACTGTGAAAACACAGAAGCAGCACTGATCCCTGGGTGCTTACAGTCTAAGCATGACTCTGATACACCTGATGTAGCTCTTTAAATCAGGAGCTGCCTCCTGTTTGAAAACTTGTAGATGTTTCTGCTTTCTCTGTTGCCCTCCCAAAAGCATTTTTATTTTCTGTTGCCCAGCCGAGGATCCCTTCTTCCTTCTTGCCCATTCCCAGGTTCTTTTCCACTGTGGGACATGCTCTTGCCAAAGCACCCTCCCTTTTTGAGGAAATCCCTTCTCTGTGCATTGGAGCAGCAGCTCAGGGTCAGGAATTACAGCCAGGGCGAGAGGCTCCACTCGATGCTTGTTCTTCTCGATTGCTGCATAGCGTGAGAGTGATGAGGGGAAGATTGATGTAGTGGCGAGCACAGTTCAGGTTGCACGCCGCTTGCTCCCTGAGAGCCCATTAAAGGGAAGATTTAGATGTGGCGGTCGTTGTTGTGATGACTGGAAAGTTAATTCCACGTGGAGGACAATTAACAGTTCCTAGTGAAGCAGAACCTGCTGCGCAGTGCACGCTGTCATGCACAGGGTTTCTTTCCTTGCCCTTCAGAGGCTTTTACCTCACCCGAGCCATCTTCTCCCTCTCTGCCTTCTGCGAAACAGGGAGATAAATGTTAGTCAGGGAAATACGCCTGATGCTGTGCAGCCCGTTGGGTCTGAGTGTCTGCTCCAGCCCTGCGTGCAAGATTGCTAATGCACTGAATAAAGGCAGGTTATTTTTAGGTGGGTGCTGCTTGTCCACCATCTAGCAGTAGGTAGAGAAAAGATAGGAGGGGAAAGGGATTCAACGGGCCAAGGCAAAAAAAAAAAAAAAAAAAAAGGGAAAATGAGAAATGCAGCAGCCCAAAGCAGATCTTCCTTTTAGTGTGTGCTTTTTCACCATTGTGGACAAAGCTTTTTTGCTCCAGTGCTCAGATGCCACATAAAGAAGCAATGAGCCATCCAAGCCTGGCCACTGTCATGCCATGGAATAAGAAGGTGGTTACACTTACAGATATTCAGTATCATCAGCTGCTAAGTGATGGTCTTTAAAGACTCATTCAATTATATTTTACACATTTTCACCCCAGTATCAGCACTGCAGGCAGAGTTGAGATCACTTATCACTTTTACTTTTCCTACCTGAATGTAAAATTACTTTTTTTTTTTTTTCCAGTAGAATAATTCTGAACCAGGTTTTGCAAGATTTGGTTTGGGGGCTAATTGAAGTCTCTTTCAAAAAGTTTTCACCTGTACATTACACGCATGATGCAATTTAAACTCCACTTTAACTTCGTTTTTGTCTAGGAACACTTTTCAATTCCTTTTCTGTTTTCCCTTAACTATCAGAAATGTCATACAAGACTGGTAAAGAAACCCAAGGAGACTGTTATTAGATAATAGTGCTACAGATTAGCAGTCATATAGAATCTGCCTTAAATTGTATTTTTCAAAATTCATTTTAAGGGCGGGTTTTCATATTGAATTTCAGTCTTTGTAAGTCTACAAATTTACTACCGAAACTAAACCCCTCTTTTAATGTATCACATTGTAGGAACTTGCTTGATTTGGTCGTCTTTCATGGGTACATGTGGTTCACAGACTTTTTAGGTTGTGAACCACTGCTCTGAAATACCAGCCAACAAACACCTACAACAGGCACTTACTACCTGATTTACACTGGCAGAGATGCCAAAACATACCAGTGAACCTGCCCCAACATTCCCAGTTCCCCTCTTTGCTTGAAACTAGGATTCGCTTGGTTGTGGACCAGAAGAAAGTTGGTAACCTCCGTGCAGTTACACAAACTCGGATACAGTGATCAACTTAATTCATTTAAATATAACCACACTGCAAGTTCTTGCTTTATGTGAGTTTGTATTCGCAGGCCTTTCAAATCATCTGGGACAAAGAAGAAATTGCCTCAGATGCTGCTCTTCTTTGAAGGGACTGAACTTATGATTAATTTTATTTCATAAACAAATTAATTGGTTTACTCGTACATCTTAAAAAATTTCATTGCGTACTCGAAGAATAAGAGTTATAACTTTAGGGATGTGTCCTTCATATGTCTTTAAGGAATTAAATCTTGCTTAGGTAGAGAAGAGAGTGATAGAATTTTGATTTTTTTTGTGCGGGAATATGATAACATGATTGAAAATGACTGAATTTCTATGGTTTAACAAATTTCTTCCCCTTAGTCAGCTGCTTAGTTATTACATGACATCTTTGATAACCTATTTCCAAGTCTGTGATCCCCCTTTTTGTACTAAGCAATGGTTTGGACCCGTCCAGCTACACAGTAACTAGCCAAATAGGTATATAATCCTTATATTGTTACTCTCATCCCTTAAAATCTCTGACTCCCATACCACTATTTTTGCAATGTTCATCTCTTTTCTGCCTGAAGATGCACTGTGGCTACCCCATACTCACAGATGGTACACTCGTGGGACTATATTTCTATAAAATTTAATGTTACAGGATTTGTGTCTTTCTATTGTAATTTACCTCATCTGCTAAGATGTTGTATTATAAACAGTCGTACAGAACAAGAGGTAATGGGCACAAACTCGAACATAGGAAGTTCCATGTTAACATAAGGAGGAACTTCTTTAGTTTGAGGGTGGCAGAGCACTGGCACAGGCTGCCCAGAGAGGTGGTGGAGACATTCAAAACCCACCTGGATGCCATCCCGTGCAATCTGCTGTAGGTGACCCTGCTCTGGCAGGGGGGGTGGACTAGATGATCTCCAGAGGTCCCTGCCAACCCTGACCATTCTGTGATTCTGTGATTCTGTGTAATTATGATTAATACTAAAGCAGCAAATGAATTCCAAAAAAAACTGGAAATGAAACTGTCAGGCACCAGTTTGTTCAAACATTACCCAGACCATGCTTGCCTTAAAATGCCCAATAGCAGTTCTGCACAGAAGGGACATGGTCTTATTTTGCTGACATTTAGGTTATTCTTGATACCATTTTTTTCTCTCCTTGTGACTAGGGTTAATATTCGACTGAAATGTTCTGTTGCTTAGGAACCATCTCGTAATGCTGAATTCATTAATGCTTTTTCCAGTTTGCTCCCAGGAACCTTGTTAGATAGTGTTTCCCACTTTTATCCTAATTAACAGGTACCTAGCAAAAAAAAAGAAAGTAAATGTACTTCAGCAGAGAGCATTTCTGCTTATCCTTTGCTGGTCTTTTTCCTTCCGTCTGTAAAGAAACTGCAGTATGTCTGACCTCGAGCTCCTAATTCTTTGTCAGTAAATTACAATAGCCTTTGAGCAAAGCAAATACGATTCTCAGATTGGTCCTGACATTGCTGACTGTCAGGATGATTGGGTGGGCTCTTCCCCTGGGCACTGGGTGAGTTCAGCAGCTGATTTCCATCCAGGCTAGTGTTTCACCCAGTGTGGATGTTTTTTTTGCCAGTGCTGCACACGGTAAACGTGACAGCAGGCTGAGGCTTGTGCCACTGAGCATGGCACGGGGATCTGCCGGGAAGGCTGGGTGGTGGCATGCACAGAGCTAGCAGGCTGTAGAAACACAGCAGTTGTCCACGGCTCACACCCAGGGGAGAAGAGCCATGTCTGAAAGTTGGCCAAATGGTCCCGTCCTTTTCTCTGCTTAGCAGAGCTCCTGCTGAACACCTCTGAAGTTATCCATAAGGTCTCATCTCCTGCCACATAGACATCTTATAGCTGTTTCACACTGCAGGGTGCTTAGCACGTTTCCAGTTTTCCTTTGCTCATGGGTGCCTGAAAGCCAAAGGGGAACACAGTCAAGTGCTTGCGTTAAGAAATTGGGTATTCTTGGACCGAGTTGCAATCTCAATTGCATCAATAGGCAAAGCAGGACAAACTCTATTGATGCCGTTAAAGTGCCTGTATATTGTGAGCAAAGAGCGAGATCTCTGAAGCCTTTGTGATGATGAGAAGGCTCTGCTTTCAATAGGCTTATTTCTTTAAGTTTTTCTAATCAAGAGGTTTTTTGGCCAGTGCTGACCCCACAGCAGTATTTGCCCCGGTGGTATACCAAGATTCAATGTCTGGGAAAGGTTAAACTATGAATCTCTTCGATTTTTTTCCCCCAATCCTTTAACTTAATTTCAGAAACAAGAATCTATTCTAATTCAAAAAAGAGGGTGGAGGGGAGTATAGATAACTTAAATTACATGTGTTGGTTGCTGCAGCTCCTCCCACTCCAATTCTGCATGCGGAGGCAGAAATGCCAAGGCAAAGGTGTTTCCATGGTGTTTACCACTTAGACCTCTACAGTCAATATCCCACCCTGTTAATAGCAAAGAGCACGTTAGCATGTGATTTTTCAGCCCAGATCTGCAAACTTGAAAGTGCTGAGAATATTAGCGAGGGACTGAATTCCTGGATGCTTGTGCAAGCCTCCCATACCAATGTGTCCACACTGATGATAAAGAGCTTTGCTTTTCCCATGCTGAGTGTTCAGGCAGGACTGTTGATGTCACAAACATTTTATTTATTGCCAGCCCTGATTAGATTTACCAATATTTAGCAGCCAGACACAGAATTAAGAGATCTTAAGTGGTCAGGTCCTATTAACATTTTGTCTTTGACATTGCCCTGTTAATTGCTTTGTTCTGCTTTAAGGTGCTGATTCAAATTCTTTTAAAATTCTGTTAAGTAAGGAAGACGGCATGCTGCCTGTTTTGGAAAAGCTGACAGCAGTGTTCAGGTAAAACAAAGACAAATCCAAGGAAGTTATTTATGTTTAAAACTAAACTGGAGCCGGTTTTAGCAAATCACACACATTAGATATTTTAATGGCAATCTGAATAAAACAGTACAACTGAAATGGCATCACAAAGTTCTTTTCTGACGGGGTTGAGTTTCTTGAATGAAAGGGGTTTTATCTTGTTTCTTAAACAGTAAATGCAATTTGGTCAATTTAGTCCAGACATTTCATTAATGTCGGTCAATTCAATCAGTTGTTTTAGCTCGAGAAAGTGAACATTCCAGAGAAATAAAAAAAAAAAAAAAGCACAATCATTTTGGAATAGATATTAAAAAAATCAAAAGCTGACAGAAACTTTGTTTTTCATTCACCAAAAATCTTTCTATTGAACCACTGCAATTTGCAAGTTTACCTCTTGTTTGTTGAGAATGTTTTTTAAAATATGTACTTTGGATTACCCTGAAATCAATTTCGTTACTGATCTTCCAGAACTGCAAGCAAACAAAAAAAAATATCACTTACTCATGCACCTCTGCTCGTGAGGGAGTCTATCTCTGAAAGCTTTCCGGCACACTTTCACAGATGCCAGAACTCCAGAGTGCTCTGATAGGATTCAGAGAGAAGTCCAGACAGCTAGATCTTTACCGGTGCCTTCTGAGGTTCACTACCAGTAACAGTTCACACTACATATCCCTTTCACTGCATTAACATGCTCAAAGCTATGATGGGCAAGCACACACAATAAAGAAAAAAAGACCTTACAGGTGGGATACGTCTTAATATTTTGCTTCACACCTCTTTCCATCTTCTCCAAACATGGTTTGCAAATGAAAGAGACAGGAAAGACAGGAGTAAGTAGCAGCTGTATGAATTTGTATTTGCCCAAAAGACCACTTATATTCCCAGTTTCCAAAAATGTTTGGCAGGTAAAATGATGGGTGACCCTGTGCTAACTTTGCTTGGACTGTAGGAGACAGCTCAGATCTATCAGGCATCAGGCTCTGAAGACAACTTCAGGCTCATTGCAACCAGAAGGTGAAACATGCCCTGTCCTTAATGCTGCTTTTCTCATCTAAGCGAAATGAGAAAATGGACAAAAGTGTGACAGGAAAGACGGACAGCAAATCTACTCCTTGGCATGGAAGGAGGGGATATGAGCATTTCTGACTAAGCCGTCTCTAGTGGATGCAGGCTGGGAAACACTGGCATGGAGCTACTTCCATGTGTGAGTCATATTAAAAGTCACCATTAAATGAAGTGTGGCTGACTTGTGCGGTTCATGTGGAAAGTCACTGCTTAGGTGAAGTGGAAGATGAAACCTGAGGGATTAAGTGCCGTTTTTTTCAAGGGCCCTCCCTGACTCTCCAACTTGCTGAAGATATTTCTGAGTGAGCAGCACTGAGAGCCGCCTGAGAAAGGCTGGTCCTGTGAGTTGGCCGGGCATCTTTTGCAGAACAGCTAAACACCGATTGAGCATTTGTACAGGGAAGAAAGCCAGTCTAGAGGGAAAGACTGATTTTGTGGCTTAAGTGTTGCAATAGGCCCCAGGAGATGCAGATTTAAGACCAATTTCTATTGCAGACTCACTAAAGAGGTGTGAGTTAGTTGCTTGCCTCAGCTGCCTATCTGTAACTACTGGAAGAATAATACTTCCTATTACACCTTTCCTGTCTTATTTAGATCATATTCCCTCCTGGGGAATATCTCAGTTGGTAGTGATATAATGCCGAAAACAAGGAGCCCCAGCCACAAGTGATGCCTCCACACATTCGTATTATTGCAGTCTTCTATGTCATCCTCTACTTCTTTTATATCATTCTTGCCAGCATGAGGGGCTCACAGTGCCCGGGGGCTGAGCTAGCGAAGTCAGGAGGTGATCCAGTTTGGATCCCATCTCTCCTTTGTCCTTTCAGGGTTGCCACCTGATTTTCAGAGTTTCTTCCTACCTCTGGATCCTGATGGATCCTGTCTGGAAATGAGTCCCTAGGACAGTCTGCTGGTCTGATGAAAGGTATGTAAAAACCAACTGTTGTCATGTTGCCATCTCTGAGTTTCTGCTCCTTTTTCTGAGGTTGTAATAAACAAGTCTGAATTATTTGCCATACAATGTCAGGCTTTTTTTTTTTTTTACGGAATATGACAGAAGGAGGAAAGAAAGAGGTCTCTTTTCTTCACTGTGATAAGATTGGTGTACCATGACTCAGATGGTTACCTATGATCATTCATACTTACTCCTAGTACAAAACTTCATGCAGCCTCAGTGGCACGCCAAGACGACAGGCATCAACCCTGAAGGGTGCTGAGGTTCCATGGGAAAGTTGGAGGTGATCTGTTCCGATGAGGGGATGCACACCGTGCTCCCCAGGTGACTGAACTCCTCCACACCCACACCAAGGGAGAATTATACTCTTCTCTGCACAGGTAACTGATAGGTTATTCGTGACTTTTATTTCAGAATTAAAAGCACAAGCCCACATAAAATCTTGAAAAAGTGAGCGGTGCTTCATTTGACATCGCCAGCAGGTATTTGGTTTGCTGCAGCAGCACTGCTCCAGCCAAGGGGCTATCGAGAGATTCATGCTTGTCCTTCTATTTAGGGCATTAGGGGATCCACTGACCCAGCTCACCTGTGAGCTGCAGAGCTCAGGAAACAGCCGTACACTTTCTAGGCACAAGCTATTGTGGGCAAGAGCAAAAAGGCAACGGCAGATCTGAGGAACCCCAGAGGAAGTGCTGTGTTTGGTTGGGCCGCTCTTTAGGATTCAATTTTCCCCCTGTACAATCCTCAGGTTCTCACTTTGTTTGATAACAGCACTAAGGAGAAAGAAACAGCTTGAGGAGAGGCTACAGAGCCAGAACTGGGTCTAGGGGACCAAAGAAAACCACCTCCCTGCAATGCAAATGCTTGGTGTCTAAGGACATTGCTGAGGGCACAGAGCTCATGGCCTCACTAATCCATAGCAAGCAAGTCCTTCAGCGAATTCCCCATCTTGGGCTCCTTAGCAATCCTGCTGCTCGCTCACCTTCTCCCCCTCCAGCCCAGGTAGGTCCTGCCCTTGCTGGAGGGATGGTTTCTCCAAAGGCAGACATATGGCCGGGCAGATCCATAGCAGATCACAGACAGATACAAGGTGACTGGCACCCTACTCCCTGAAAAACAAATTAGAGAAGCACAATCAGCAGGTGTTTGCTGGAGCTGCTACATAATGAGGGGACTGAATGCATGCAGCACACGCAATACTTGTCTGCGAGCTGCTATGCAGACCTATCCAGCCATCTGCAGATGTGATACGCACCAGATCAAAACAAATGCGGTTTGCGATGTTTTCAGAACACGGAGACTTGAGCCCTGTGCTAAACCTGCAGCTTGTTGTATTTTATACATTTTGAAGGCTAGCAGCAGATTTCACCAGAAAAGTGGTTTTGCCATTTAAATCAGACATACAGTTCATTAGTGTTACAGAAGAGAGATACGTATTTTCTGTTTCTGGCAGATCCCCTTATTTTGCCATTGACTCTCTCTGCTAACAGTGAAATTCAGGGAAGGGTTGTGGTTGCACGGCGGAAGGTTGGGGACCTAGGCAGAATGGGGTTAGGGAAATTGCTTGTTTTCTTCTAAGTCCTGCCTGAGCATTTCGGAGCTGTTTGGGTGTGTGAGCTGTGGTACCGGAGCACAGTCATTGCTGTGCCAGGCCACGTGAAATGTCCCGTGCCAAGGTCCACCTCTGAATACCCTTGCTCTGGTCCATCTCTAATGATAATTGCCATTGTGTCTCTGGTGTTTGTGGCCCTGTGGCGACAGGTGAAATAAGAAGACTTAGTACGCACACTTTCTTACACACACGAGTGATTCGTTTGGCCATCCACAACTCAGAATGATAATCCTGTCCCAAACACAGCAATCAAAAAATGGGCTATCAAAAAATTAGTCTACAGAAATTGCATCGCAGGAGCAGATACATCAATACAGGAAGCATTTGGACTCGGGGATTCAGTCCCATAATATGAACACCCACGGAAAGAACTTCTTTTTATAAATAGGGCAAGGAATTTATAATTACTGGTTAATTCATTTTTGTTCTTCCATGAGAGAGAACTTAAAGGCCCACTCACACATGGACCCACACGCTGACTTGCATTTTCATTAGCAGTTTCCGGCCAGTCCCCTTATCTGCATTGCCACTTGCACAGCGCATTGCCTCACCCAGACCCATACGATAAGTCCTTGTGATTAAATATTCCGCGGGCTTTCCATTTATACCTTGTGCTATAGATCTGCTGGGCATTAGTGTGTGTATACATAGATATATATATTCAATTTATGGAAACTATAATGACCTTCAACGAGATAATCTCACCTGTCTCCAGAGTGTTAATTTCCCACAGCCACTTTCTCTTAAATCTGACGAAAGGCTATTGGGTCTGGCAGGAGAACAACAGTGGCCTTCTCCTACTCTGAGATAACGGCAGTGGAGCCCAGTAAGCGAGAACGATGCCGACAAGCCAAAGAATCCCATATAAATTACACAGCCATCGTCAAGATTTCATGGAATTTAATCCTATTTGTCTTTTGCTCTGTGTTTCTCAGTAGCCAGGCTGCTGCCGTGATTACACCTGGAACCTTTTCTTTCTTAAGCTGCCTTTTGAGCGTTCAGGCCCAAGGTCATGCTGCAGAGCTCCAGGTTAACCAAGCAGTGGCTTGAAGTTTTAAGTGCAAAAGGTCTCGTTTTTCTGTACATGAGTGCACTGGAATTATTATTTGAATGGATTTGCAAGCAATACAATATCATGGCTGAGTGTTCTGATAAGACTGAAAAGAAATATTTTTCAGAATATTTTCGGATCATGAAAAAAAAAAAATTAAATGTTTTAACTTGTTGTCCAGGTTCATGATTAAAGCAACCAGAGAAATCTTGTCCTTTGACACGAGGTGGAAACTCCATTTTCTGACAGGCCCAGGGGATAATTCCCTGTTCCCAGAATGCTGGGTGGACAAAAGCGGCATTCCTGGCACACTGCAGCCCTGTGTCTCTCTGAGATGAACACTGCTCATTACAGCACAAATCAGGACACCCGTAGTCCGTTCCCAGATGCACTCTTGGCTTATTAAATCTCCTCTGCACCTTAGTGACACCAGATGGACATTGCCTTAGTGAAAGCTTGTCTTAGGGTAATAACAGTCTTGACATATTTTTGGAATAACGTGTGAAACATGTTTTTAATTCCTGGCTGGAAAGGTGCTATTTAAGCACATTCATGTGTGCATATTTTTGTGTATGTTAAATAGTAAAATAGTAAAAAGGAATCTCATTGATCCCAGAAATAATTTATCATCATGAATAAGAGAACCCAAGAGTTTCTTGAGTTAGAGCTGTTGATTATAAAATAAACAGCACTTTTTATTGAGTAGCCATGCCTGGTCCCCAGTGTCTGAAGATACATTACTTACACCGCTCCAATCTCAGCATGAAGCCAGTCAGTCAGCAGTGTAAATCTTTCTTCTCCTCAGGTCATCACAGAACACTTCAGCTGCATTTTTTTTCTTCTTTTTCTTTTGCATTGTTTATAAACCTGCCAACATCTGAAGAAGGGACTTGTGTTTGTCCCAGAGGTCACATATTATACAACTCATTTGCTGGTTCAGTTACAGACACTACAAGCTGTCTTGCCTTCAGTTTGCACGCTGGAACCACTTTCCTTTTGTAATTGAACCAGGCTCGTCCCCATGTGTGCGGTGAGACTTATTAGGCACTGTATCTTTGTCTGATCATGCTCAAGTGGTACGGAAACAAATCGAGGTATCTGGAAAAGAGGTTTGGGTCGTAAGGAACTGCCCAGATCCCAGGATTCTATTTTGTTCTGGGATTTCCACACCCAGCAAACGTTCCAGGGGTGATGTTCAGTAGGAGAGAAAGGGAGCTTGGGAAAATCTTCTTTGTCTTTCACAAAAATTGGTGCAGACAAAATGAGATAATGGACCGTGCCGAGTTTCCTAAAGAGCTGATTAAAAAAAAAATCCCCCATGGAGCTTCTGAATCAGAGCAGGGCACACAGCCATTGAAGTGTTTAGTCGTGGTTAGTCTCTTCAGCCTGGTGCACAGCAATGCACGTGGGGACGATTGTCATGAAACACCAGAATGAGTTGCTGATGGATACAGGATGAAAGACCCAGAGTGGATAAGGAGCTTAACACAAGCCTGGGAAGGGTTTCTGGCCTTTATGCTACCTCAGGGACAAGTGTTAAACCTAAGGAGGACTGAGAAAAGAGGGAAGGTGGTATACAACAGCTTCAAAGTGCAAGAAAAGATGAGACTGGCCCTTTCTCAAGAGCTTAGAAGCAAAATTGGCTTCCTGGAGAGAGAACATAAGAAATCTGGCAACCTAAATATATTTAAAGGGCTTACAGCTCTCCAGGGAAAATTTTGAGGCTATTGAAGTGGAAAAAACCCATTTGCTAAGATTAAACAGGCTTTTTTCCCCCAAAAGAAAAAATAAAAATAAAAAACTGACAAAGTAGACAAATGTTTGGCAGGAGAC
>VZSZ01007127.1:205867-217454 GCA_013398815.1 Ibidorhyncha struthersii
ACGTGGGAAATCAGGGTAGGGGAGAGGTCCAGCCCGCTTCCCCTTTGTCTTCCACAAAATCTGTAAGGGGAAAGTGAGATATTAGTCCATGTAGAGTTTCCTAAAGAGCCAACTTTGCAGAAAGAAAAAAAAAAAAAAGAGCTTTTGAAAAGCCAGAAGAGAGCATTTCCAAGCAGAAATTTGAAAATTTAAGGCCAACGAGAACGCTTGCAGAGTTAATGTTGAACAGGCCTTAATACCTGGTGTGTGATAGGGAATGGCGATTGCTGCTTGACGTTGGGCTTGAGCCTGATGTTGAGAACAGGCATGGTCACAGTGGGTGGCTCATGTGATGAAATGGCAGGTGCTGAATGATTTTGGCTCATTTGATCACTCATTTTGAGGAAACTGGCTGTGAAAATGTTAGTGTGAATCAGTTCAGGGCCTCTATCCCTCCATCCCTGAAGCAAGGCACATGCTGTTGAGATGAAACTATTCATGTTGGGTTCTTAGCATCTCCATCCTTGCAGCCCGTGGAAGGCTGGACTGCACAATGTGTGACATCTCAGCTCTTGCTGCAGCAGCAAGGCGTTGACCTGGGATTGGAGGTTTGCCCCAGGGAGGAGTGGAATCAGGGAGGGAGCAAAATTCCTATTGAAACTCCATAAATCTTGGGGATATTTCTGAAGTGGATGGCAGGTCACGGAGAACAACTAGGTACTTACAGTGAGGTAAAGATGAAAAACCTCCACTCACATCACTGCAATAGTACTACTGAATCCAAAGGAATAATCAGGCTTATGGGAGAAATGCCCTTGCATTTCCATGGCCAGCCAGGTGTGAAGGGCCCGAGCAGAAGGTCAGTATTAACCTGCCTTGTTAATACTGTGAGCTGAGATGTCAAGCTTATCAGCCCTTCCCTCCCACAAGTATGAAAGATGGATGTAGGTTCTCACAGAGTATATTCCCCTAAGATCAATGACCTGGTTAAGGCTAATTACCACGCACTCTCACTCTAAATTAAAAAGGACCTTAGTAACTGAAAGCCCTGTATGATTAAGTGGCTCCAAAGATTAACTGTGATAAGAGTGGTACGGTGCTTCCAGGTTTCCTCAGTGCTACATATTTGTCACTCTCTGGACCCACCACATGGACCTTGGAGTTCTGTTTCAAAAGGTCTGCAAAGTGAATTAGCGGTGATTTATCAGTTGGGAGTGGACAAACTAAAGCATGCTTTTGAGCACCAGCTTTGTCTGAACAGCAGAAGTTTGATCCCTGGGGTGTTGGCTGGGCTAGTGAACCTGGTGCTCTTTCATCAGAATCCACTTTGCACCTATTGCCCTGGCTGTCACCCGTGCCCTGATCCCAGGGCAGCCTTTAGGAGATTTTTCTTCAGACCCTGACTTCATGTCAGTGGTGAATGCACTGATGGCTCCTGGTTTATCCACTGAGCAGATGCAGAATGCAGCACCAGTAAGACATGCCACTGCTTACCTTTGTGCTTTGGTCCCAGCTTATACAGAAGGATTCCTGTAGAGGCAGCAGCTTTCCACCCCTACAGCTGCTGCTATGCAAGGCATGAAAGGAAGCAACATTGGAGAAGCAAGGCTGACAGTTATTGGAAATTATTTCTGTACAGTCCCTACAACAGGGAAGATAACAGCCTAAGAACAACCCTCCAGTCTCTGAGCAAACGTCCAGCTGGAGCAGAATAGTCTCTCTGTCCATGTAGCAGTGGGTGCTTAGAAATTAATATAAGAAAGATGAAAAAGAAAGAGAAAAAAAAAATTCCTTGCCAACACCCCTCCTCATTTTTCAGTAATCTGCAGTTTAAAGAGTCCCAGATTGGAGCTTGGATCCACTTCACTGTGTTTAATAAGCCCTTGATGTACTTTTCTTCCATGAATTTGTCTAATTGCTTTTTGAACCCATTTATACTTTGGGCAATGAGCTCTGTGGTTTGATTATGCTTTGTGTGTGGAAAAAGGACTTCCTTTTGTTTGTTTAAATCTATGGCCTGATCAGTTTATTCGGTGCCTCTTATTTCTGCCTTAGAAGAAACAGTGAATAATTGTTTGTGGGCACTTCCTCCATGCTATTTATGATTTTATATAACCGTGCATAGCCGCCTCACACATTTATTTTCCAAGATGATAAGCCCTACCCTCTTGATTTCTGTGGACAGGACCTACTCCGTACCCTTCTCATTGTACTTGCCAGCCATCTCTGTGCCCCTTCTGGTTCTACACAATGTTTGTCAGAGAGGGCACAATCAGAACAATCAGGATGTGAGTCATTTTAACAATGTAATGACATTTTTTCTTGTGTTCTTTAGATCTTTCCTAATTATTACTAACATACTCTGTATGCCTCTTTGACCTCTGCTGAGCATTGAACTGATTTTTGAGAGAAATTCATAGTGATTCCAAGATATCTCCTGAGAGACACTAGTTAATTTGGAACCTGTTTCTGTGTACTTACAATTAAAATTGATTTTCCTCATGTGCATCACTTTACATTTATCAACACGGAATATCTTCTGGTCTGGAAGCGTTGTTACCATTCACTTTGTAAAAAAATATTCTAAAAGTTGTTCTACTTGCATTTCAAATGGAGAATGCTTGAGATTCATCCCTCTTAAACTACTGACCTCCTCCCTGATGAACTCTGACAAAAGAATTTATTAGGCTTTTCCACTATAGCATTTTCTTCCTTGAGCACCCATTACACCCTAATCATGAACTGCCAGTGTAAAATATCTGACAAGTTTCTTGTTTGTGATGGGCTTGAATTGTTACTTCAATTGCCTTTCGGGAGTTGTTTCTGAAAATTTTTTTTGCCCTGCCATATGATAAATTTTACATTGAACTTGGCCAAGTTTGCTCTTTTCTGTTTTCCTCTTTTTGGCCCAATTTCTACTCTTCAGTGGATGTCTTCTAGTTTTAGTATCTTTTTTTTTAAATCTGCAGCTGAACCAAACATAGCCCTTTTCCCTGCATTTGCTCCTTCTGCAATTTTTGATGCTATAAATTTTAGTGAGCATCTAACGTGATCTTTTCAATAATTTTCATGCCACAGGAAAAGTTTTTACCCTCTTAACTGTTGATTTTCTGCCTCATTTTTTATGAAGTCAGCTTTCCTCAAGATAAATGCTAATGCTACTGAAGTGAAGGGTTTGTTTATTTGTTTCTCAATCCTAAAAGACTGTTGAATTCAATTAAATTGCGCTTGTTATTACAAACTGATTCTTAAATAGCTGTCTCTCTAATACGATCCTGGTCAGGACTGGATGAGAAGTCCTTTTTCCTCCTGCAGGATCTCAGAACTGTGTATCCAGACTTTCTATATTCATCAGGCTCAGTACATAGACATGTATTAACAGGGACTGCAGAATTATGCCTGACTGGGACATGATTTCATTTCAGGATAAAACAGCTCATGTGTTAAATAACTGGGTTAGCATATAGGCAGTCTGAGATCTTCTTTGAGGCGGGTTTTTTTTGTCAGTTTTGTTTATTTGTTTATTAATAATTCACAAGACTAGGTTTCCAGAGGTAGATACATATATTATCTCCATGCTGTGTTCCTGCCACAGTTCACATGGAAGAGGACAGATTTTCAGTGTGCTAATGCCCAGCTTTTTCCAAAAATAGATGTAGTAGCATTTCTTAAGACACTCAGAAAATCACTGACCACTTCTGGGTGTCTGCAGTCACATTGTCCATGTCTTTCCTTTCTGCTTTCTTCAAGAATTTCCCACAATTCTGCCACTCTATAAATGGGATTTTAAAAAAAAAAATCCCCAAATGTACAAGGCTTGTGTCATCTATACCAGCGTTTCCTAAAAGCTGGCTCTACTATCTGATGTAATAAATATTGCTTAGAACATCCAAGGCTATAAATCACTAGGAGAATAGCCTGAACCCTGTAGCAAATTATCACAGGCAAACTTACAAATCTGTAGAGACTTACATATTTTACTTGAGCTCAAACTCAAATGTTTAATATGTGGGCCCTGTACACGGGATCAGCTGGAAAGCAGAACCTTTCTCTGTAACCCTTTAATAAATCCATTCCTTTATTTTTAGTAGCAGCTTTAACTGCCAGCAGTTATCTGTCATGTCTGGCCTGTCTGGTCTTCTTCACTGTCATATCAGAGCACTCATATTAAATAATATACTGGCATCATGTTTTTGTAAGAGGATTTTGATAAGCAATAAAGGGAGAGTCTGATAGCACTGCCATGAAACTCCTATAAGGAGAGCTGAATCTGCCCATTATGTACCAGAAATAGCTCTGCCAGCGTGGTTCCAAGAACAGCTGCTCCTGGTGGCTATCCCAGCCCTACATTTCTGGAGCCTGCAGCAAAAGCCCCTTCTCTCGGCACTGCTGCACTACCTGCTATTGAGGTGCCGAGTCCTCGCGCAGACACCCAGCAGCACCGTCCGCTGTTGTATTCCTGCTGTCACCTTCTGTGCACAGAGCACCAAGCAAGAAAAACGGTGGGATATTTCATCCTGTTGACAAATGGCAACAGGATTCAGATGGCTGAGCTCATTTCCACTCCAGCCTTGAGCAGGTTTAAACCTCCATCTCCAGTACTGAGAGTTTAAGCATATCATCTGCTCCCCTTTGCTACCCGCTCCAAGGTCAGACCTACTAAAGAAAAGATCTGCATTAATTGTCATGGAAAAGAGGGGATTTCAAGGTAACTGTCAAGAAATGAAAAGGCTGGAACCGCAGAGTACATAAATTAGACCACTTTCACCTACCCATTTAGTGTTTCTATACTCCCCGTGTGCTGGAGAAGGGTTCCCGGGCTGTGCTCTCCCTGTCGCTGGGCTCTGAAAGGTCAGGGGGAGTGCTGTACAGAAGCGCACAAAAACATAATTGTTTTCAGTTTTCTCT
The DNA here is from genome assembly GCA_013398815.1 of Ibidorhyncha struthersii. Classification (NCBI taxonomy): domain Eukaryota; kingdom Metazoa; phylum Chordata; class Aves; order Charadriiformes; family Charadriidae; genus Ibidorhyncha; species Ibidorhyncha struthersii. Next base: position 210,755 of record VZSZ01007127.1, read on the forward strand.
TTTCAAGTGAAATTTCATGATCAGGGTGCAGGGTGATCTGCAAGACAAGTTGGCAGAGGTTTTGGGCCAAACATAATCTGGGACTGCTGCCACGGAAATACTGGAACCAGATAGAGCCATAAAAATGCTCTGCGTGCAGGTTGAAAACTAAGTACAGTGTTTGTTATTCTGTCTGTCTTAGTCTGGCAAGATGCTGGGATAAGAAGAGGTGGGTAAGCATTGTTTCTGCTATTGATACAGCATGATTACTTTTTCTTAGAATATGCCTTTTTAGAGAAGATGTATAAAATTGACAAAGGCAATCTATGCGTTCCCAGCAAAGGTCTGCAAAACGACAGGCTGCAATCTAGAAGGCGGCATAGCAGAAACGCAGTGGGATCAGCTCTAGCAGTGACCTAATTCCCACCAGCTGAATTCTGAGGGTAGCGAGTGAGTAGGACAGGAGGGCGGCTGCGGTGCCTAGGAGGAGAGAGCTGCTGTTTATGCACAAATACATTAATAATCAACAATGATGAGAAATGAAACGGAAAACTCACATGACAGTTTAATAGGATTTCGGTAACATCTGATATATTTATGAAGTTTTGCATGAATCCGACAAGGGCTTCGACAAATTCCTTTTCCCGTTTTAATGGAGGTTAAACAGATTTAAGCAAATCTTAGGGCAGATTTATTAAATATTATGCAGATTTTTACAAACCCACTGGAGATTCAATAACAGTTATTTTTGAGTTAGCAAATCTTTCCTTGTGCTTGTTAGAGATCTTGGTAGATTAAACAAGGAGCCAGGTCTAGCAAATGTTGAAATTTAATATTTAGAGTCAGACTGAATAAACCATAGGTGGATTTTGCAATGACGTGTTCAAGATTTAACAAATATTGTCTCATCTCAAGAAAATAAATGTTAAATAAGGATGAAGCTAATAAGGTTCAGCAAGACAAGAGCTCCATTTACAAATCTTTTATGTATTTAATAAATACATTTATTAAATGAAGTGCAGTGCTCATTGGAGATTGTATCAATGTAAGAAATTCATCTCCGGTACAACTTAGTCCGAGAAATTCCCCATTTATTAAATGTTCTTGAGATTTAGAGAGTCCACATCAAGCTTAATGTGCATCTGGGAAGCTCTGTAAAACATTCATAAGAAATGGCAGCCAGTGGCACCCTTAGGGTTAGGAAGTATCTTCATCTTTTTTGCTTAGGCTTCACCCCAGGAAAGGGACAGATGAAGGAAGGAAGAGAAAGCCATTTTGAAACAGAAGTGTTTCTAATACTAAATTTGTGGGAGAGAGGAGCTTCTGGAGACAGTCAAGGGGGAAAGGGAAGCTCATATCCAGAAGCAGGAGAGCAATGAAGCGACTGGGGTTGTGGTAGCCGTAAGATTAGACAGACTTGGCACACTGGGACAGACACCAGCAACTATGTGGGACACGTAATATTCAGCATTTTTAGTATCAGAGAAAAGATATATCCCGTGGATCGCAGTGGACTGATCCATTAACCATAGTGCAGGTGGAATAGCAGGGCAAACATCTGTTAGACATTTGTCTTTCTCTTGACTTACCTGTGATTTCTATTCCTGGCCAGCTCAGCTCTTGGCTGCCTTTTTGGTACCAGTAGAGAGGCGATGAGTTGTTCTGGTGATTTGAAGTGTGGATGTCTGTCCCCTGGTGCGAGGCTCTCAGGTTGTGCCTGGGGCCCCTGGAGAGCTGCTCAGTGGGCTCAGGGCTCAGCTCCTCTTGCTCTGGAGCATGCCGTGCTAAGTACTGCTCCCTGAAGGATGTGCATAAATTAGAGCTACGGTCCCACTGATGACCCCAAGCGGGCTTGGGTGACTCAAAATTCAGGCTGCCTGATGTCATCATGCTCCTCCCGATGGCATGGCAGCAGCATGCTCATTGTTCCCAGAGCATTAACACTTCCATGAACTCCCACTGCATGTGGCGCCCTTGAAGACTGGCTACATGAATACACTTGGGGTGTGATTTGATAAGCCTGGGACAAATATACTGGACTTATTTTCACATCTAGCAAAAAATTTGTAGAGTAACATTTTTAGTGATGATGTTTGCGAAGTGAAAATCTTGAATTCTGCTTGGCATAGGTAGTTCGAAAGATAAATTAAATGTGAAAGAGAACCATCAGCACAAAACCACACCATTTGCAGTCAGCTCCCTGCAATGGGACATTCCAGGTTTCTTGGAGACTAGAGGGGATGACTTCATAGCTTAATGGTGGCATCATCCTTTTCACAAATGGCTTAAATGGAATGATGATGCAAGTACGTTTCACTTGGATTCCCCTTGCCCGTGCCCATATCAAGTCTCAGCATGCATGCAGCAAGTCTCACTGCTTCCCAGTCCTGGACAGTGTCCGTCTCGCAGAGGAGGTGCTGTTCCTGAGTATTTCACAAGAGGGTGTTTCTGGCAGAGCGTGTGGAATCCTTGCTGCCTGCAGTCCATCTTGAGAGAGTCTCTGACCATCTCTCATAGAGGGGGACAAAGAAAGGGGACCTCAACAAGGCAGGGGGAGTCCAGTGGGAATGCACATTTAATACAAACAGGACTATTTAACGCTGTCTGCTGCTGTTTCACGGCAGATCAGCTAAAGAGATTTCCCAACAGCAGAAAAAGCATCTCTCAGAGGAGATAATAATTGTAACTGAAATCAGAAAACCTTCAAGTATCTTTGTACGTACAGTAATAGCATGACATTTAGAATCACAGTGGGATTAATAATGGGGAGCATCATTCTGCCACTTGTGGTCTGTTTTGTTTGGGATAGGGGGTAAGTTGTACTGCCGTTGTTGCGGTCCCCAGGGATGGCTCCTGCCAGGCTTCTCTCCCAGACCCTTGTTGGGGGTGAAGGTTGGTGGCATCTGATTTGCCATTCATTGGAGGAATGACTAGAGATCATGCTGTGACACCTGGCATGATGGAAACAAAGCTATTTAGCATTCTGCCACTCCACACAGGAAGAAAAGAAAAAGCACAAGAAAGCTGAGCTGAGATTCAGCTCACACCAACCTTTGCAGGAACAATTAAAAAATGCAAATACTATGGACCTTTCCTTAACAAAGCCAATCTATCCATTACCTGCCTCTGTTCTTTTATCAAGCATCTATTTAAAGTGAAAAATCTTCTCTCTCTCTGTTTTGTTTTTTTTTTTCCACTCCCACACTCTATGATGTGAATACCAGTTGTCCATCATATTCCTCATTGTAACACCATGCCAAAGTAAGCTGACTCCTAAATGCTTACTGTGTCACATCAGATAACTATGATAATACTGCTGGGCATCTCCTTGTGTTGAGCAGCTTTTTACAGCATGAAGGTTTATGGCAGGTGAGAAACTCCTCATTTTACAGCAGGAACAGAGAGAAAACTACACTTTTTGCCAGAGCAACTCCCACATGTTGGCAGGGAGCCACCAACCAGATTAACCCACGCCCATTCAAAGAGCAAGCAAAATGTGCTAAAGAAACAACCATTGCTCGAGATGGCCACTTTTATTTCTAAACCCACCTTGCCCTGGATCTATATCAGCTCTGACTACAGCATCCCCCGCTGATGATCTCTTCCCTCTTGGCCAGGGTCCAAGGGCAGCTCATTCTCATCCAGTTCAGAGCCTGAGATAGTGAATAAAAGCTCAGGTTACCAAGATGCCAAGCAAATATTTAAAAAAAAAAAAAAAAAAAAAAAANCTGGAAAAAGCCTCTCCTCCCCGACCCAGAGAGCTGGGGTTTTTTTTCTCACTGTTAAACCTGCTTCATCCATCACAGTTTGGACAAGCTTGAGACGGCGACCCTCCTGCTGTAGGAGCTGGGACTCCCTTCACGGAGCCGGAGGAGCTGGTTCTTCCACTGCGTTCGGGAAGATGGCTATGCCAGGCGGTTACGCAGCAGGTGTCAGCAGTGACGCATAAAAGCAGACAAGTGTGTCTCAGTATTCCCTGCCTGCCGGCCGCGTCTTTCTCTGCCTTTTACATGATGTGCAAATTATGAGAGTATTTTGCTGCCTTCAACAGGATTTTCAAAATAGATCATCCAAAATTAAGGTCACTTTTCTCCCTTTCTGATTAGCATGGAGCTGCTTCCATACCTCAGGGGTGGGAAATAAAATTTAAATAAGATTCAACATTTATTAGGAAATTTTCTTTAAGATGCTGTTATGTTCTTGCTTCTAAGATCTATTTCCTTGCAGCCATCAGTTTTAAGAGTCTCTATTTAATTCGGGTGACGGGTCCAGTGGAGTGAGACCTGGGTAAATCTGAGGCTTAAAGTTAGAATAAAAGAGAAATCGAATGGAATTAGGTTTTACACTCCGCCTTTCACACTGGGCACATTGTTATTCACATTTATCACCATCTATAAAAGATGCAAGAAGAAAAGGAAAAAAGCAGGAAATGAAATGCCAAAAAAATAACTGTCTTTAAATGATGAGCAGCTGAAGAAAGCCTGAGAATTCAGACTAAAAAGGACACTCTGAGATAAGGCCCTGAATGTTGGATTTGTTAAAGGGAGAGAGGAGCTGGAAGACATAAAGTGTGATGTGGGAATTTACAAAACTGTTCACAGTGAGAACTCAGCTAATTCCTAACTCACTTAATCTTCAGACCCAATTATCTTCATCCCATCAAAAAGTCTTCCACAACAAGCAAAAAAAAACCAACAGAAAACAGCCCACCGTAACATTTCCTTCCCATTTTTTGCCAGCGTGTAATAGCGGAGTGCTCTGCTGAGATTTCCCAGCACTAAGAATCCATTACTTTTAACTCAATATGCCACAGTACTTTTATGAGTATGCTAACTAGCGCTGTAAATAATTGAAAATAAGTGATACTTGTTAAAATAAATGAACAAAGTGTATTTTGTAATGCAGTAACTTTGATTTTTTTATTGTGTTTGATTGCTAATTTGCAGAATTCTGCACTCCCAAATACATCTCTTAGTCATTAGTGGAACTTGTTCTGATCTGCTTCATGAATAGAAATGACTGCATGGTTTCGATATCAATAAAATAGGGGATTGCATGGCTATGGAATATGCCAGTTAAAGAAGAGGAAGGGACAGGAGTTGCTGTTGTTATGTAGTTTAGGAACTTATCCTGCTTGTTCCTCCTCCTCCTGAAACTGGAGTGCTTTGCAAGTGGAAGCAACAGGAGAAAGAGGGTTTTGCAAAATCTTAAAGTCAGAGATATTTCTTCTACATGGGGTACAAATTTGGTTTAAAGTCAAATCTCTCTGGTTTTATTTTTGGTGGTAGGGGTGGAATGGAAGAACCATGCCATGAGTTCAATTTTTCTGAAGAAAGGAGATTTTTGAAGGAAGTGACAGGCTGATCTGTTCCTTCTCTGTGTCGGTGAACACCATCACTGACATTTCAAGAGACACTAGGGTGAATGCCATCAACCTGGTCTCATGATCCCTGCTGGCCAAAAGACAACAAACAACATCAAGTCCAACTAATTATACCAGGAAGCAGTTTATCGCTGCACGAGCAGCCACCCCAGAGCCTGAGAAACCACCGGGCGTCCCGATCCATCAGTGCACTGCACAAGCAGGCACCACGCTACCATCACCAGCTCCTTGCTGGGCTAAAGGAGTGGTATATATTGACTCACTTGCTTAATCAGGGTGCTTTTCTTTTTGCGCCTGCACTTACACCCAATGTCCATTGATACTCACTTTGTACACGCTCTTGTCTTCCTTCTTTTTCAAAACCTGCTTGTTATTTTAGAGACTTAGCCAGTACTGCTGATAGCAAACAGGAATGTTTCCTCTCCTATACAGTTAAGGACATCACATTTGGAAGGGACTTCAGCAGAGCAGGAGATCCATTTCCCTGCCCCAGGGCAGGGTGAACTGTCCTCATGTCATCCTTGACAGAAGTTTGTCCCATTTAAAGATGACCAGAGACAGGGACTGTACTGTATCCCTGGTGCTCTGCTCTCTTCACCACTTGAAAGCTTTTGCTGATATCTATTCTGAGTCTTCTCTGCTGCAATTTATTCCTATTTCTACTTACCTGACTAACTCTGAAAGCAGAGGACAGATTATAGCCTTTCTAAGTGCCTTTTTAATACTATTCAAAACTTAAGTTCCCCACTGAATTTTTTTTTTCTCTCAGCTGAACAATCCCAGGCTGTTCAGTCTTTGCTTGCAGGTCATGTTTTGGAGACATTTGATCTTCCTGCTTTCCTTTGGTCTCTCTCCAATCGCTCTGCCCGTTCCTTGAAGTGTGCATTAAAACCTTCCGCCAATTGCCAGGGAAAGCCTCCAATACACCAGGTTTCATTGCTGCTTAAAAGAGAGCAAAGTCATATTTCATGGCCTGAGATTTCTATTACAGGCTTCCACGTTTCAGGCACGAAGGTACAATGAAACAGTTTCTACAGCACTGGCTCTGGCCACCTTCAATTGCTCACCGGTCAGCAAGAACAAAAGTTGGCTACACTCAGTCAAGCCAAATTCCCAACTAGCTTGAGCAGATGATGTTATTAAGGACTCCAAGATTTGACCCTGTGTCCAAGATCATGTGAGTGACCTCAAGATGTACAAGAAAACAGTCTATTAGATAAACTGTCTCCTCTGCGTTTTTCAACAAAGGACTGTTTCAAAGTGAAAGTCTAGTGGTGTGTCAAATATTTTTTTTCCCCGTATGTATGAATTTCTATGAGCCATATGGAAAGGAGCCGG